>PITA01010223.1:0-73128 GCA_004023965.1 Spilogale gracilis
TTTTTCTTTTTTTAGATTTTATTTATTTGACAGAGAGAAACACAGCCAGAGAGGGAACACAAGCAGGGGGAGTGAGAGAGGGAGAAGCAGGCTTCCCACAGAGCAGGGAGCCCGATGTGGGACTCGATCCCGGATCTCCGGGATCATGCCCTGAGCCGAAGGCAGTTGCCCAACCAACTGAGCCACCCAGGCGTCCCTATTTTTAATTTTTTGAGGAAGTTCCATACCATATTCCAGAGTGGCTGCACCAGTTGGCGTTCCCACCAGCAGTGCCAGAGGCTTCACTTTTCTCCACATCCTTGCCAACACTCGTCTCTTGTGTTGTTGATTTCAGCCATCCCGACAGGCAGGAGGTAGTATCTCATTGTGGTTTTGATTTGCATTTCTCTGAGGGTGAGGGATGCTGAGCATCTTCTCATGTGTCTCTTGGCCATCTGTATGTCTTTGGAAAACTGTTCATGTCTTCTGCAGTTTTAAGTGGGATTATTCATTTTGGGGTGTTGAATTTGTTAAGTTCTTTATATATTTTGGATACTAACCTTTATCAGGTATGTCACTTGCAAATATCTTCTCCTAGTCTGTTGCCCTTTAGTTTTGTCAGCTGTTTCCTTCACAGTGCAGAAGCTTTTTATTTTGATGAAGTCCGAAAGTTTATTTTTGCTTTTATTTCCCTTGCCTTAGGAGCCATATTTAAAAAGAAGTTGCTATGGCCAGTGTCGAAGAGGTTACTGCCTGTGTTCTCCTCCAGGGTTTTGATGATTTCCTGTCTCACATTTAGGTCTTTAATCCATTTTGAATTGAGTTTTATGTTTGGTGTAAGGAAGTGGTCCGGTGTCTTTCATTTGCATGTTTCTGTCTGGTTTCCCCAACACCACTTATAAAGAGACCGTCTTTTTGCCATCAGATATTCTTTCCTGCTTTGTCAAAGATTAATTGACCTTATAGTTGCGGGATCATTTCTGGGTTTTCTATTCTGTTCTATTGCTCTGTGTGTCTATTTTTGTGCCAGTACCATACATAGGTATCTTGTTTTTGGTGCAGTTATAAATGGGATCGATTCCTTGATTTCTCTTTCTCCTGCTTCGTTATTGGTATAGTAATGCAACAGGTTTCTGTACATTGATTTTTGTATCCTGAAACTCTACTGAGTATATCAGTTCTAGCAGTTTTTTTAGTTTTCTGATAGAGTATCCTGTCATCTGCAAATAGTGAAAATTTTACTTCTTCATTGCCGATTTGGATGCCTTCTATTTCTTTTTGTTGTCTGATTGCTGTGGTTAGGACTTCAGTACTATATTGAATAAAAGTGGTGAGAGTAGACATCCCTGTCGCATTCCTGACTGTACAGGAAAAGCTCTCAGGTTTTCCCAAAGAGGATGATATTAACTGTGGACTTTTCATATATGGTCTTTATTATGTTGAAATATGTTCCCTCTAAACTTACTTTGTTGAGGGTTTTTATCATGAATTCATGTTGTACTTTGTCAGACGCTTTTTCTGCATCTATTTGAAAGGCTCATATGGTTCTTATCCTTTCTTTTATTAATGTGGTGTATCATGTTGATTGATTTGTGAATATATTGAACCACCCTGTAGCCCAGGAATAAATCCCACTTGATGGTGGTGAATGATTCTTTTAATGTACTGTTGGATTCAGATTGCTAGTATTTTATTGAGAACTTTTGCATCCATGTTCATCAGGGATGTTGGCCTATAGTTCTCTTTTTTAGTGGAGTGTTTATCTGGTTTTGGTATCAGGCTAATGCTGAAATTATAGAATGAATTTGGAAGTTTTCCTTCCTCTTCCATTTTTTTTTTGGAACAGCTTGAGAAGAATAGGTATTAATCTTTAAATATTTGGTAGAATTCCCCTGTGAAGCCCTCTGGCCCTGGACTTTTGTTTGTTGGTTACCAATCTGTTCAAGTTTTCTATTCTTCTTTCAGTTTGGGTAGTTTTTATGTTTCTAGAAATATATCCGTTTCTTCCAGGTTGTCCAGTTTGTTGGCATATAATTTTTCATAATACTCTTTTGTATTTTTCTTCTCTCTCATTTGTGACTTGGAGTCCTTTCACTTTTTTCTTGATATGTCTGGCTAGAGATTTATCAATTTTATTGATTTTTTCCCCCAAAGAACCAGCTCCTAGTTTCATCGATCTGTTCTATGGTTTTTGTAGTTTCTGTATCAAGTATTTCTACTCTAATTTTTATTATTTCCATTATGCTGGATTTAGGCTTCATTTGTTGTTCTTTTTCCAGCTCCTTTTGGTGTAAGGCTAGGTTGTTTATTTGAAATTTTTCCTGTGTGCCTCCCCCTTAGGACTACTTTTGTTGCATCCCAAAGGTTTTGGACTGTTATATTTTCGTTTTCATTTGTTTCCGTGTATTTTTATTTCCTGTTTAACTCATTTGCTGTTTAGTAACATGTTCTGTAACCTCCATGTATTTGTGGTCTTTCCAGATTTTTTCTTGTGGTTGACTTCTAGTTTCATAGTATTGTGGCCAGAAAAGGTGGGGATTATCTCAGTCTTTTTGCATTCGTTGAAGTATATTTTGTGACCTAATATGTGATCTTTTCTGGAGAATGTTCCATGTGCACTTGAAAAGAATGGGTATTCTGCTTTAGAATGGAATGTTCTGAATATATATCTGTTAAGTCCATCTGGTCCAGTGCATCGTTCAAAGCCATTGTTTCCTTGTTGGTTTTCTGTGTAGGTGATTTGTCCACTGTCGTGCATGGGGTATTAAAGTCCCCTACTATTATTGTTATAATCCATATAGTTCCTTTATGTTGTTATTGTTTTATGTACTGAGGTTCTCCCAATCTGGGGGCATAAAATATTGTTATGTCTTCTTACTGGATTGCCCCCTTTTTTCTGTTTTTATAGCCTTTGTCCATTTTTATAGTCTTTGTTTTTAAAGTCTAGTTTTTCCAATAGATCCTATTCTGGCTTTCTTTTGACATTCATTTGCATGATAAGTATTTCTCCACCCCTCACTTCCAATCTGTAGGTGTCTTTAGGTCTAAAATGAGTCCCTTGTAGGCAGCATATAGAGGAGTCTTTTTTTTTTAAATCCATTTTGATGCCCAGTGTCCTCTGTAGTAGTTCAGTAGAATTTACATTCTAAGTAATTGTTGATAGACGTGTATTTATTGCCACTTTATTACATATTTTCTCGTTTTTGGAGATTATTTTGGATCCTTTCTCATCTTTGTCACTTTTGGTCTCTCCTTTGCACTCAGAGTCCCCTTTAATATTTCTTGCAGCGCCGTTTTAGTGGTCATAGATTCCTTTCATTTTTGTCAGGGAAGCTCTCTCCTTCTATTCTGAACGATAGCTTTGCTGGATGGAGTATTTTGGGCTGCAGATTTTTCCCATTCAGCACTTGGAATATATCAGGTCACTCCTTTCTGGCTTGCCAAATTGCTCTTGAGAAATCTCCAGCTAGCCTTGTGGGTTTTCCCTTGTAAGTTAGAGACTTCTTTTGTCTTGTTGCTTTTAAGATTTTTTTTATTATTGTATCTTGAAAATTTAATTATAACATGTCTTGATGTTGACCTGCTTTTGTTGATTTGATGGGAGTTTTCTGTACCTCCTGGATCTGGATATCTGTTTCCTTTCCCAGATTAGGGAAGTCTTCTGCTATTATTTTCTGTCCCTTTTTCTCTCTTCCTCTTCTGGGACACCTACCATACAACTATTATTGCATTTGATGGAGTCGCTAAGTTTCTTAAGTCTGTTCTCATATTCCATAATTCTTTTTCTTTTTTTTTTTCAGCTTATTTTCCTTTATTTTGTCTTCTTGCTCACTAATTCATCCCTCTGTTTCTTCCAGCCTGTTCTTCATTGCATCAAGCCTGTTTCCAATCTCATTTATTATATTCTTCATTTCTGATTTTTTTTTTTACTTCTTTATCTCTATAGTAACGGTTTCACTGATATCTTCTATTCTTTACTCAAGCCCCATACGTATCCTTATGATTGTTGCTTTAAATTCTCCATCATTTCTGCTATTTATATCTGTTTTGATTTGATCTCTGGCTGTGCCCTTATCTTATTCTTTCATTTGGGATAAATTACTCTGTCTTGGCATTTTGTCTAGTCTCTGCCTTTTTCTCTGTGTTAGAAAAACCAGTTAGGATTCGTGTTCCTGAAAGTAATGGCCTTTATGAAAAAGAGGTAAGATAGTGTCCGAAGCCTGGCACTTCGGGGAGTGTCTCCAGTGTGTGCTATTGTGTTGCGGCGGTTCTGTTTTTTGGCTAGTCCTCTGCAGAGGCTCTCCTTGCCTGCTGTGGACGGTGTTTGGTCCCTGGCTTGAATGTGGTGAGTTTCTGCTTATGAAATGAGTCTTGATACCACTTCCACCAGAACTGAGGCCCTGCAGAACTCTGTGGTGGAGAGATGCGGCATGTGGGCAGGGGTTTGTGCTGGCCTTCTGGAGTAGTGGCCCACCACACTGCGGCTGAGGCAAGCTTGACTCAGAGGGCAGTCCGGGAGCGCGGGGGTGTGGGGTTTGGTGTAAGCAAGTTAGACAGCCAGTGTCAGTCTTGAGCTGCTTCCTTCTAGTGGCTGTGTTTCTACTGGGGATGGGGGGCAGGCGAGGGAAATGGCACCAGCCAGCAAATGTGTTCCCGGAGAGGTGCCTCAATCTTAACAATCCACCCCCATCCCTGCAACCCATATCCCAGGCATTTTTTTCAGATGTCTGTTTCTGTGCTGTCTGACCCCAGGCTGTTTGCCTCCCCTCCCTTCTGGAGCACCACAGTAGCCTCTGGGCTCTATCCCAGCCAAAGCCCGCTCACCTTTAAAACCCCAGGCTTTTACGCCCCACTAGTTGCAAGAACTCCACGAAATTAAGCCCGCCTCACCCAGGAAATATACTCCTGGTGTGTTCCCCTGGCTGCTCCTCTCTCTCGCTCTTCTCCATGACCACAGCTTCTCCCCTCCACAGCAGCCACGATCCATTTCTCCCCAAAAACAAATCTCCACACCTCCTGCTCTTTTGATGTGGCCTCTTTTCTTCATTTAGTTGCGAGGCTCGTCTGTCAGTCTTAAGGTTGATTTCTGGGGTATTGATGGTGATTTTATCGTTATCTAGTTGTGTTTGTTGGACAAGATGAGCCTAGGGTCCTCCTACTCCACTGCCATCTTTTAGCTCCCTGTGTCTTCTTGCGTCTCAGTGGTTGGTGTCCTGTGAATCTGCCCATTTCATTTAAGATGCTCTGTTATGGTGCCACCATTTTCTCTGCAGTCTCAGAGCTGCGGTCCTTGTGCTGTGGTTGTCTGATTGTCCCTAGCCACAAGTCTAGTCTGTTCCTGACTATAACAACACAATCACTTAAGTAAGGGTTGCACAGAATATAAGTAAAGATTATTTTAGCATAGAGTTCCTGAGGCTTAACTACAAAAAGGTAAGAGAAGAGATAGTGTGGTGGATTCTAGGTGCTTCTAGTCTAAAGAAGCAGCCTTTAAGCGTCTGTTCCTGCCACTACAGAGAGGAGTTAGTTACTTATTGAAGGATATCCTAATTCCTTAATGAACAAAGTTTGGGTCTGTATCATGTTTGTGCTTGGAAGTATTCATCAGAAAATAGGAAACCGCAGCATTTCCCATTAATGTTTTTGATGTTTTCTAAACCAAAATGAGGTCAGGAGGATACTTTATTTGTATTTAAAAGTGTTGCTTTCCCATAGCTTTGCCATCAGTTGTGATGAACAGTAGCAGGGGCTTTAAAGGTGTGTCTGGTAGGTATTACACAAATCAAAGAGAAGGAGAGCTCATGACAGATGAAATGACGTGTACAGGAAGTAACTGAGCTCCAACTTTTGGTCAAAATACTTGAAATTCCTTAACCCTAAAGGTTTGAGGTTAACTGGTCAGTTAAAAAGTAAACTTTAGGGGCACCTGGCTGGCTCAGTTGCTTAAACGTCTGGTTTGGGTTCAGGTCATGATCTTGCAGTTGTAGGATCAAACCCCTTGTTGGGCTCCACACTCCGTAGAGTTGTCTTCAGATACTTTCTCCTTTGCCCTCTGCCCCTCCCCACTCATTCTCATTCTCTCTCTCTCTCTCTCTCTCTCTCTCTCTCTCTCTCGAAATAATACATAAAATCTTTAAAAAAAAATTCTAAATTTTAAGCCAAGCCAGTTCCTATCATTAAGTCAGCATTTACTGGTTTAGCCAGCCATTGGCTAGATACAGTCCCTAGTACAAGAACCATGTAATGAGTAATACATGTTACAAATCCTGCAGTGTTAGCTGTAGAAGCTGGTGAGGCCATAAAGAAGACCCTCATGAATGGTTTCTTGGGAATATAACCTCTGAGCTTTTATACCTTTATATATGTCTCTAGGTTACGAAGATAGACATGCTTAACCATGTCCTAAGTCATAGCTCTCCCAAAGAAATCTCTAAATCTGGGAGATGATGTAGGACAGTGACCAAGGAGGCAGTTGTGTCTGTCATTGGCCCCAAGACAATTGGTGAGCCCACTCACTGTAACATTTCTAGGCCAGCCACAAACTCAGGAAGAAGCCCCCTGGCCTACATATACTGTCCACAATCTGCCCCCTTTTCTCACAAGATTTTTGTTGTTGTTATTTCATTTTGTTTTTTGGTGTTGTTAAGATTTTACTTATTTGTTTGACAGAGAGAAACACAGAGAAGGAAAACAGGCAGGGGCAGTGAGAGAGGGAGAAGCAGGGAACCTGATGTGGGGCTTGATCCCAGGACTCCAGGATCATGACCTGAGCTGAAGGCAGATGCTTAATGACTGAACTACCCAGGAGCCCCTAAAATGCTTATATTCTAAGTCCTGTTACTATTTCTGAAATGTGGGCCCCAAGCAGCTCTCATCTGACTTCAGGACTGAGCACGCAGATAGTCCAGCAGTCACTGGCCCCAACCCTTGTTAGGTCACATGGGAGTTGCCCTTGTGTAAGTCCTTCCCGTGAGGTGTGGCGGGACCTAGTGACTGGCTTCAGAAGAACAGGATATAGCAAACATAATCAGATGTCTGGTCCAAGACTGGGCTATAAAACATTGAATTCTGCCTTGCTCACACTCTCAGGCTCTTCTTGTTCTGATAAACCAAGCTGTCCTGCTGTGAGATTCCCTCAGGAGAGGCCCCCACGGCAAGGAACTGCATCCCGCCAACGACTGCCTGAGGGGGCTGAAAGCACATTCATTCCTAGTTAAGCCAGAGTATGCAACTGAGCTCTGTCTGGATTCTGGAACCACAGAAGCTATGAGATCTTAAGCCTGTTTGTTGCTTTAAGCCAGTAAGCTTTGGGGTAATTTGTTCTGTAGCAAGAGGTGACAAATGCAGCTTCTATAGAGCGAATTACCTGACGTGGTGATGTTTCAGATTCCTCTATAAATGAAGCACAATAGTGTCTACCATCATATAGTTATTGTGGCGTGCGTTCTGGCTCAGATAAACATAAGATATAGTACTCTTGTTACTGTGGGAGCTACACAAGCTCTAAAGCTACAGAATGATTCCAGGACACACACACATTAGAAGGGATGGGAAAGAAATAAACTAAAATGTTATCTGTTAGCTCTGGGCGGTATTATAAACAATCTCTACACTAGGTGTTTGTCTTTAAAATGAAAGAATAAGTACAATAGGCATCTTTCAGTCTCATAAGCTCTGCGATAGTCTGAACAGAGGCATAAAGGAACATCACTAAAGACATTTCTTGTATTAGGTAGATTCACCAAGTTACTTCTGACAGACTGGTGCCAACAGGAATTATGTATCTATTCCAAAGCTGTTCTGTAGTTTTTAGAGTCGTCTAGCTCATAATGCAGATTTTGTAGCTTCTAAAAGTCATAGAGCAGAATAGATAAAACCATGATTTTAGTGGTTCTCTAAGTGTATTTTAAGACCCCTGGGGGTCCATAAGACCCTTTCAGGGAGTTGGCAAGGTCAAAAATATTCTCAAAACAATGTTAAAATCTCTAATAGTTTGAAGAGTGGTCTCCAAAAGTTCACGTCTCCCCAGAAGCTGTGCACAAAACCTTATTTGGAAATAGGGTCTTCGTAAATGTAATTAGTTAAGATGAGGTCATACTAGAAATCCAGTGACTGCTGCCATGTAAGAATGCAGTGTGAGGAGACACAGGGAAGGAGGCCATGTGACCGTAGAGGCAGGGACTGGAATTAGCTGATGCAGCTATTAGCGCCCACTAAGGACTGCTACTGCCAGAAGCTAGGAGAGCAGCAGGGACAAATTTTCTTTCAGTCTCTAGAAGGAACCAGCCCTTGAACACTTGGTTTCAGACCTTTGGCTTCCTGAACTGCAAGAAAATAGCTAACTTGTCTTAAACCAGTTCGTGGTAATTGGTTCCGGAAGCCGCAGGAAACTAACAGTGACCACAGGAAGTGGGGTGCGACGGAAACAAATGCCTAAAAATGTGGAAGTGGCTTTGGGATTGGGTAATGGATCAAGGGAGAATTTTGAGCAGTGTGATAAAATAAAAGGTCTAGCTTATCTTTAAATGACCCTTGGTGGAAATAAGGACTTTAAAAACAATTGGTAAGGGCTCGGAGGGAAGTGATGGGGATGGCAGAGAAAGTTTCTCTCATGTTGGAGAATTTCTACACCAGCAGGAACAAAATACTGATAGAAGTATGAACATTACAGGTGCTTCTGGTGCGGCCTCAGAAAGGAACATGTTTTGGGCACTGGAGGAACAGCTACAAGGTGGCAGAAACCTTAGGTGAATTGTGTTCTGCTTTGGGGGTTAAAGTAGAACTAATAAACAATGAGACTGAATATTTAGCTGAGGTTTCCAAGCAAAATATGGAAGATGTGGCCTGGTTTCTTGCTGCTTATAGTAAAATGCAAGGGGAAAGAATTTGAGGAAGGAACCAGTTAGCAAAAAGGAACCAAAACATGATGAGTTTGAAAATTCACATTCTATCCATACTGCAAAACTCCGGATTGGGCACCAAGTGTGTGTGTGCTGGAGAGATTAGCTTTATGAGCATGGATACAATCTGGCATCTCAGCAGAAGCCAGGAATAAAAGTGTGGTTATCCGGAGAGGATCTGTGGAGAAGCCTCGTGTCTAATGATGTGGATCTCCTTGACATCCGTGAAGACCGACAGGTGTTTGAGAATGTTACATGGGCAGAAATGCCGCTGCTTTGGCTTTGACAGGGAGCGAGATGGGTTCAGATGAAGGAAGACTGTCAGACTTCTGGGATTCTGGAAGCAGGAAATGGGCTGCCCAGAGGGGTAAGACTGTGTCCCAGGCTGACGATGGAGAAGGTGGGGCCAACAGGGCCTCTGAAGGTCTAGAGGTTGGAGCTGGTGAAGCCTCTGTGGGCCCAGAGGGCAGATCAAGCCACAAATGATTATTCTAAAGCTTGAAACTCCATGAAATTTGCCTTGCTCTGTCACACACTTGCTTTAGCCTAGTGACTCTATTCCTTCCATTTTCTTCCTTTCAGGAATATCGATCCCATGCTTTTTCCCATCATTGTATGTTGCAAACTGACAGCTTGTTTTCTAGTTTCTGACATCCACCAATGGAAGGGAGACCAAGGCAGGTCTTACCAGCATCTTACCATACTTGATTTAGAGGGATGAGATTTAGTGAAATCTCAACTCAGTGAAACTGAGTTGATGCTTATTTTGATGAGAATTTAGGTTTGAAGTTAATGATGCTGGAAGGGGTGAAGAATCTGGGGAATGTTAGGATGGGATGAATGTATCTTGCACATGAGATGGATATGAATATTGGGGGACCAGAAGCAGACTATACTGGGTGCGTCTCCACAAAATGCACATCTACCAGAAACTATGAAGATAACCTAAGATGACACTCAGGATTAGGACTGTCCCTAAATCTAATGAGTGGTATTAAGGAGACAGACAGAAATATATACCCAGGGAAGAATGCTACTTGAGAAAGAGGCAGAGATTAAAATGATGTAGTAATAAACTAAGGAACACCCAAGAATTGCTGGCAACTACCAGACGTTAGGGGAGAGGCATAGAAAAGATTCTCCCTCAGGCTCCAGAAGGGACCCCCACCTCCACCCCCACCCCCCAACACCTTGGTTTTGGACCTCTGGCCTCCTGAACTCCAGGAGAGTATCTGTTGTTTTAAACCACCTGGTTTGTGCTACTTTGTCATGGCAGCCCTTAGAAACTAATACAGATCTGTTATAGCGGCTCTAGGAAAGTAACACAAAATGCTACCTGGCCTTTTCTCTCATGAGCTTACAGTAGAGTTTTCCAGGGACCGTGTGATGTCTGATACCAGGACAGACTGAATACAGAGCAGGCGGGAGAGTCCAACTGAGCTCTACTAAGCCAGACATTGAAGAAGTTTGTAAAATTGTATGATGTCCCATAAATAATAAATTTTTGTTTTGAAAAAGTTATTTTTCATTTAAAATCTATGTTAACATATTGGTTTTATTATGGTTTTGACATAGAAATTTTTTCCCAGTTTTAGGGGCGCCTGGGTGGCTCGTTGTTAAGCATTTACCTTTGGCTCAGGTCATGATCCTGGAGTCCCAGGATCGAGCCCTGCATCAGACTCCCTGCTCAGCGGGAAGCCTGCTTCTCCCTCTCTCACTCCCCCTGCTTGTGTTCCCTCTCTAGCTGTGTTCTCTCTGTCAAATAAGTAAATAAAATCTTTAAAAAACTTTTTTTTCCCAGTTTTAATTCCAATTTTGTAAACGTG
This sequence comes from Spilogale gracilis, assembly GCA_004023965.1. Lineage (NCBI taxonomy): Eukaryota > Metazoa > Chordata > Mammalia > Carnivora > Mephitidae > Spilogale > Spilogale gracilis. The sequence goes on from PITA01010223.1 coordinate 10,706, forward strand.
ATAGGTATGACCCATGTATCTGAAAGCTTTTTGGGATCCTTAATAATTTTTAAGAATACATAAAGAACCTCATGTCCAGAATATTTGACAATCGTGGGCTTAATTGTAAATTTTCAAATCCAGAAGGACGTCTCTGTGTTGGGTGCTCCTTTTTGGAAGTTCAGCTTAACATCGAAAACAGGACTTAAAAGAACAAACTTGAGAAGCACATTGACGTAGGTTAGATTTTTACATCATCTACTTAAGATTTTCTGAACTTCACTCTCCTTACTTATAAAATGGGAAAGATAACCACTATCGTATCAGTAATATGAGTGTAAGCTATGACAATGTATACAAGAGAGTAGCTATTATAATTACTTAAAACAAACATTTCCATCCTTAACCAATAAGGTTAAGTGGCTTACTGGGTTTCTGGCTATAAGAAGGGAGAAGCAAACATGAGATTTAAGGCCCCACATTTTAATGGTTGACGATCAAGTTCCTATTTGTTACTTACTGGACCTAACGTTGAGAAATTTTACGGGACATGAAGACTCCAAGCATAGAGGAAGAAATCGTAGAAGTCCTTTGGACCATGGGATTTTCTTTTCCTTGAGGAAAACCTTTTGGTCTGTTATCATAATTGCTACTTGTTAAAACTGGTAAAATACTCGTTAAGGAATATGACTTTCATGGCCAAATGATCTGTATATACAAACTCAGATAACATTTTAGAATCAGAACCTCCTCTCTAGCATCATTAGCTCCATTTTGGGTACTTTTCTATGCAATGTGAATTCTAGGCTTAGGGGATGAAGGACGGATATTGATTTCCTGGATTTCTTCTGTTCACCCAGTGTATGCCTCTCTGCTGACTGTGTCTAGTCTTCCTACAGGAGCCATCAATCACTATAACCAGGTCCCAAATCACATCAACATCCAGATGTCATGCTTTTTTGTGACAAAGGGATGAATCTTGGGAAATGGGCTATGAATTCTCACTACTGACTTTGGAAGTAGATAAAAGACCTAATAAAGCCCTCTTTCCCTGCTATCTGTGCCTGATAGGTGGCCTTTAATCTGTGAGCAGGGAAATAGATACTTTATTAGCAATAAATGCAAAACGACTTAATTGCTGCAGCTGGCGGCAGGGATCAGGTAGCCTAGATCAGCATCCTATAATCTGTGGGAAGAGGATATGAAGACTTGATTTAATTCCTAGAGGAAAAAAACTTTTCTTTGGTTAGTTTCCTTCTATCACTACAGAAGAACCCTACCACAGTATATGAGAAAAAAAAAAATCACATCCCCAGTGAGGTCTTCTGACCACCTCATTTAAAATTGGAATCTTCCTTAACACTCCCTATACCCCCTTTCCTACTTTTCATTTTTCTCTATTGTACTTATTAGCACCATTATGGTCCATATTTTACTTATTTTGTGTACAGACTCCTCCTACTGGAATGTAAGCTACATGAGGGCTTTTTCTTATTCACTGCCTAGAATAGTTCCTAGCATATGAGAGACACCTTTTGAAATAAGTGGACAAACGAATTCAGCTCCATTTCTACTGACATCAAGATCATTTGACACAAGTTCTCTAAATGTCCCCCTCACCTCAGAATGTCTGGATCCTTAGCCATCTTTGCCCACTCCCTGGCCAAGACCAACCCTTCAGCTCTGTTCTTGATTATTCTTTTGCTCTCCTTTGGATATTGCTGCTTCCGTTACTTCCTCTCATTCATATTTTTTAACGTTTCTCTTCTGATCCATTCCCTTCAGCCGAATCCAGCAATCTACTTAGATCTGAATTTTCCTTGACATGTCTATAGCATCTATGAACTGCATCCATATTTTCCTTGAAATTCTTTCTATGGATTCTGAGATATTTCTTGGCTTTCTACTTTGCTCACTGTGTCTCCACTGCTTCCTCTCCTTCCTCCCACTCCCTAAACAGACCCCAAACCTCTGCTCCTTTCCCATATCTTCAGTTGTCACCTCTGGTAGATGATGCTTAAGATGATTACAAGCCAGCTCTAACTCCTCAGTTGAGACCCAGTCCTGCATGACTCATTACTTGAGCCCAAAATCTTAGAGTTGAACTCTTATGTCCTCTAACTTCCATCAAAGGGTTCCTCCTCAGATTTTACAGCACCCTCCCCTCCCCTGCCAAATGTCTTTCCACCCATGTCTCTCCTCCACTTTTGCCACATGGCAGTTTCTGTCCTTAGACTTGGCTTATTGAGGTGGCCTTCCAACGGCCCTTTGCTTCTCTATTTGCAACCAGTTGCTCTTCTTAAAACATATCCAGCACAGTAAGACCGCATTCATTTTTATAAAAATATGCTGATTATACATCCACCGGATCAGAAATCTTCAGTGATTCGCTCTTGCTTATATAATAAAGTTTGAGCAGCGAGTCAAAGTCTCCCACAACTCGATTCCAACCGACTTCCCTCTACTTTTCCTAATACTCCCTAAGTTCTCAACAAATTGAACGCCCTGCCCTTCCTGCCACCTGGAGCTCTCCTATTGCTGTGGATTTGTTCATTCTTTCTATTTTAAGTCACCCGTCATCAAAACATTCTGCGTTCTATAAGACCCAGCTCAAATACCAAATAGATACTAACTACAACTCAAAGTATTATATACTTTGTGTCACTGGAGTACAAAATAATATAGGAATAAAGTGGGAAGACTTTATTTTTGCTCCTAGATTATATAAGTCTTTTAAGGAGGAGTCCAATTGTCATTTTTATATATGAAAAAATATTCCACACAGCACCTTGCATATAATAGTTTACTTGATCTCTGTGGGATCCACAAGAAAGAGGCCAATGTAAAGGCGTATATGTGTGATTCTGTGAATATTCATTCATCCTCTATAATAAAGTGTCTCCTACTCCTTAACAAGATCACAAGTTTGTTTTGATGACAAAGGCTTGCTTTTCAAAGCCACTCTGATTCGGTGATACCCCACAGACAGGCATTAACACCGGCATCTGTTCGACTCATGGTCGCTACTGTGCAAGCACTGTGTAACGGGCATTTTGCCGGATGCTTACAGAAATGAAAGAAGACACCGTCTTCATCCTAAGAAATTTAAGTCCATGGTCGTAAAGAGTTAATGAAGCTGTGGAGTATGGGTGTGAGGGGATTAGGGAATAGCATTTGACTTCTGTTTTCCCATTGTTCAGATGTAATTTTTGCTCTATTTATGACTACTTAAATTGAGCTTGAAAGGATATTTGCTTCCACAGGTAAGAACAGGATGTCATGCTCAGTCATAATCTCAATATTGTGCGAGATGTGTGTTGATTGCTTGGCCCCATCCTCTCCAACGGCCATGGCAAATAACTCCACCTTGAGTTCAGTCTGCAAGCCGGCTGCCACCTAGAGGACACAAGAGAGCTTGAGAAACAGACTTATCTGAGTTCGGGTCTCGGTTTTAACCTGAATTGGGGCAAGTCACACACTCTAATCTTATTTTCTCATCTACATGTTTGGCGCTGATGAGTGATTGCAGCTGTGTCATTTAGAAGCGTTGCTTTGCAGATTAATTAGGTAGAGTTCCATTGAGCAAACGGGACGCAGGGTAAATTGCTGAAGGAGAAAACCGGATGCTATCTAGGAAAAGAGAATGTCAGTCAACTGGCGGTGAACCGCAGGCAAACTTTTACAATGCCCATAGTTGTGCTATTTCTTGAATTTCAGTAGTGAGTTTCTGTGGTCATCCTTGCAGTAAAGGTAAATTTCAACCAAGAGAGTGCCCGAGCCCCACAACTTCCCTGCCCTGCCTCTTGGTTTGTAGTGTTTCTAATGGAGGACTTGTGATGTGACAAAGCCAACGGGGAGACAGAATGAGTGTAAATGCCAAAGTGCTTACGTCTGAAAGGTACGTGGAAGAGGTCTGGACCAGCAAAGAAGAAACCTGATATAGAAACACAGCAAGGAATGGGCTTCTTGCCTTGTTCCTTGAAGAGAACACTGGCCAGGAAAGAAGGAACAGTTTGTGTTCCTAAGCTGCCTCTCAGGAGGTGGGCTAAAAAGCAGATTTGAGAACAATTATCTGGAAAAACTACATCAGAAACCACCACATGGAAAGCAATTAGATACAAATATTTTTTTCCTTCAGTACAGTTTATAAAGAATATAACTGAAAAATGTTTCAACTTTTTCAACAATGTGCTCGTGAAGGTGTGCTTGCTGGAGGGTATCCAACTGTCCATGTCTGAGGACCAGGCCCTTTGCCCTGGAGCCCAACAACGAGGGCAGGGCTGGGATGACGCCACTCTGCACGAGACACCTGGCACCCTGCCACCACTCAGGTCTACCTGGACTCTGGGCATATTCAGTGTTGGCAACTAAGCAAGCCGAACAGTGCTTAGATTTACATATGGAGAAGTCTAGGGATTATATTTTTGCAGAGCCAAAACTGACCGTCAAAAAAAAAGAAAAACCTAACAGTAGAGAATGAGCTTCAAAAAATACGTGCTGAGTTTTTAGTACCTATAAAGGTTTATCCAACAGTCATTTTGGCTTTTGGCATCACTCCTGCTTTAAATGAAAAAAATTTGCTAGCTTCTCAGAACAGTAGAAGAGCTTGCTTTGATTTTTGCTTTTGCTTTATGTTGCGGAGTTCTAGGATTTTGACATAGTACAATGATGAAATGTGACAGAGAGGTACTCATGAATTGGTGGTTCTAACCCCAAAGGGCATTTCTGTTTGGAAGCACAGCCTGCAAACTACCGTTATATAGACCATAACATAGTAGGGTTGGAAACGGATTAAGAAATTATCACGCCTAAGCAACTTCTTTTGCCGATGAGGAAAGCAAGACGCAGAGAGTTAATTAACCAAAAAGATCACTGAGCTGCTCATGGCACAGTCATAACAAGAAGCCAACTGATTGAGCACCTATCCAACGGACCTTTCCCGGTCAACATATAACTGTGGCTGTGTTAAGGTCTTGGGACTCAGTGAACACTGTGTGCTCATTATGGAATGGGTGCCTTTCTTGGTGTTCCCATGAGACTGTGTGTGTCCCTGTCGTGATGAACAAGCATGTGTGTACCAGAGGTGCTCACTTCATTCTGTCACTTAGTCATACATCGCTAATCCCCACCATGTGCACAGCTCTGGGAGCAACTTCTATATGTCTACTCGTTTTTAAGATCTCCTATCCCTTGTCCCTATCAGTGGCATTCAAAGTTTGTTGAATGAAATGGAAGGAATGTTAAGTGGATGCACTGACCAAGAAATAAATGTTAAGATTTACAAGTGTGATTTTATTAAGTTTTATATATTATTTTATATATTATGTCTATTTATATATGCATAAACTTTCATTTACTTGATATTACATTTCTGAAATTATAACGTAAAGCAAGTGGCAATATACAGATTTTTTTATTAAACACCCCATTTTGGGGTATGTAGCAAATAAAATTAGAATGGGTTGAGATTTTAAAATTGGTATTTTTTGAACTCTTTGGAGAAATGAGGCCACCGATGACTTTAATATACTACTGATTCTTAGAATGTCATTAAAGAATATTCTCTAGCCAGTAGCAAAAGAACAAACCGAATTTGTAGAAAATACAAAAAAAAGAATATTTATTTTTCCAAGAGATTTTTCATTTTGTAAAAAATTTATTACAGGATATCTTTAGGTAATCAGCTCTCCAAGTGCATGTCAAGTCGTATTTAATTTTTAAAAAGCTATTTTTCATACAACTGTGCATAACTGTAGAGTTGGGACAAATAAGTGAACTTCAGAAAAGTGTCACAGCTGGAAGTCTAACTACACATAGGATCTGTCTCAGCCCACACGTGCAGTAGACAGTGTTAAGCCACACGCTCTACCCCTACCAGGAATCTTTTGCTAATGATACTAGAACAATCAGACTTATACATGATTTAAACTGAATGCGGAGAATGACATAGAAGCCCACTCCGCTGGAAACACACACACACACACACACACACACACACACACACACACACACGTTCACGCGCGCGCGCACACACTCAACATATAGTGCATAGGACTTACAGGCCCGGGTTTGTAAGTCACTTTCAGTCCCGTGCTGGGTGGAGGCTGCTTCACCCTAAACCTACCAGGCAAAAAGATGGGAATGAATTTATGCCATAAGGAAAAAGCAATGAATAAACGGGGATGTTATAAAATCAGGGAGGTGTTAATATTTGCTACAAAGGAGCAGGGAAGGGGGATCAGGAGAACAACCTAATCGTCCCTTGGGAGAAGAATCTGGGGCCCATTGCACGACTGCCTTTCCAGCAACAGTTTTCATCAGCATCCAACATATTCCAACCCCATCTGAACCCTCCGTCTCTGAACGACGCCCAGCCGCGCAGGCAGACTCATGGATGCCGGGCTGCGGTGTGCGCGACAGCGTGACCACCGGCGTGAACACCCAGGCTGATGGCCAGATCATTAAGCTGAAGAATGAAGGCTCTTTGGAAGGCACTGGAGCGTGGGAGCCAGTCTTGCTCCGCCGTGGTATGGGGCTTGCATGTTTGGGCAGAAGAGAAACAGAAAAGGCTCAGAGAATGTTGGAGAACTTGAAAAGCCCCATGCTCACACGGGGTGCCTCTTGATCTCTTTCCCTTCCTGTGGTTTGTGGGTTCTGCCTGAAGGTTAAACCTGGGGTAAATTAAAATGCCAGGGAAAGTCTACCTCCACGTTGACCTCAATCTACCATCAGCTCTGCTGTCTGTGCTGTAACGACTGAATTTAACAAGCCAAGGAGGGAAACCCAAAAGCTAAAATTCTACACTGAGTAGACAGGATCTGCACGGATGAGTTTCATTAGTTTCAACTTGATTCTCTATTTTCCCCGCCCACTCTGTTGGCAGCAACGTGAAAAATCAACTTTCTGATCAGATGGCCTGGCTGTTTGAGGAAACAAACATAATTCCTGAAGCTGGGCATTTGCCTCAACTAAAATGGGATGTGGATCTTTTCAACTGGGTGCCTGTGCAGCTTCGTTCCATCTGATTTCCAATCTTGAGTCCAGCATCATAAACTGGAAGGACTTGCCCTTACACTGAGCATAACTCTGCAATTGTAATAAACAGTCATTCCACTTCTTATGGGGGAAAAACCCCCGCCTTATGGTCAACCTTGATTCAAAATAGAATAGGAGAGCTTTTGTAAGTGGGAGTTCTCCTGTGTAGACACAGGATATATTGGCCCAATGGGAAGGACTGAACTTCCCCGGGAAGCAGTGACCACAGCTTTGCTGACACAGCACCGTGTCACAAACATGTCCGCAGGAGGTCCGAGACCCAGCCTTGCTCTAGCCTACAAGAGCCGAAAACACGTCATCCTGATCCTTTGTAATAGTCTCTAAGGTCTGCCTCTACAAGTTCCACAGTTCTGTTGATCTGGAAACAAAGAACTCTTTTTCTTGTCACTGAACGCCGGATACGGTGTATTTTCAACTCGAAGGACAGGCTGTGAGTTATGGTCAAGTCAGATCTTCAGAGGCAAAAGGGCCCTAATGACTGGTGTTTTTTTTTCTCCACTTTTTGCCTCAGTTATGCAGATATAATGTAATGAAAATCACTTTGAGGTCAGAGAAGGCAAACAGATGCCAGCCAGTATTATAGTTGGTGGTGGATCTGAGAAATAGACTTTCTGGTTTTGTGCATTAGTTCCTGGAACACTGGTACGACTTTCCCTTCACTCTCTGCTACTGCACATCAGTCCTGACTTGCTTCTGCCAAAGTATGAATGATTAATGGGAGGGCCGAGAAGGGCCCACCTCATAGGCAAGGCTTGATAAATGCTGAGCTGATGAATGAATGAATGAATGAATGAATGAGTAAATGATAGAATGAATGATGTGAAGATTCAGGAGTCAAAGTGTAATTAGAGTTCAGTTCAAATAAACCTTCAGTGATGGAGGCAGCTGAAGGCAAGTCCCAGCATAGGAGAAGGGGATGCGAGAGGGCCTTCCGCGCCTTGGCCTCACCTGCAGAAGTCCACCCCCACATTCTTGAGTTTTACGATGGTGGCGTAGGTGTGTCCCTCCTTAAGCACTCCAAACTTCACGGACGGTGGGAGAAGGTGGAATCCAAAAGGGAATGAAGTTGCATTATTAATGGCAGCTGATGTCACAGAGGATGTGTTCACTCGTCCTCCCACCGGATCTTGTACCTTTGCATTAAGGAAACAGTAATCAAATCAAAGAAAACTATTTCTGTGTTGTGTTCCCAAGATAAAAAGATTCAACTGCCAGAGGAAAAGAACTGCTTGGCCATCGGAGGAAATGAGCTTTGACAGTCTTAGGTAATCCTTACAAGACTGCTGTAAGGAGGTATTTGAGGCTTTGTTTCAAGGAGAAAGAAGCTCAAGTTTGGAGAATTAGAAAGACATCATTTGCTCAAGTGAGGAGTGGCAGAGAAAAGTTTGCCTGATGCTAACCTTTATGCTCTTGGCACCAGTATCAAATTTTCAGCTTCCATCAGAATCACCCGGGAGGGACTGGTTAAGAGCAAAATTGCTGACTCCACTCCCAGAGTTTGTTAATCAGTACATCTGGGATGGGACCCATGAATTTGCATTTGTAATCAATTTCCAGGCGCTTCCTATGCTGCCGGTCCGGAAACCACAGTTTGAGAGCCACTTCCCTGTGCCGTTGTTATTCCCCAGATTGGCAGCATGAGGCTCACCCCGGAGCTTGCTGAAACTGCAGGCTTTGGGCCCCAGTCATTCAGAAACTGCATGCTAACAAGATCCCCGGGTACTCCTATCACATTGTCAGATTGGTAGACTCAAGGCAGGGTTCCCAGCAGATATGCAAGAGAATCTTGATCTTAGAGGGTCTGAGGAAGGAAGGAGCTTGGTGCTTTTGGAGAACTAAGAGAAACCCACAATGCCTGAAGTGAGTATGGGGCATAGTGAGGGTGGACAAACCAACAGGGCTTGTTATGGTGATGTCACTTGGATTTTACCCTAAGAGTCATGAAGGGTGGCCAATGATCCCCCTCAGTCGGTAGTGGGTGGTAACCTAGCCCTCTGCAAGGAACATTGATCAGTAGCATTTGCTGATTTCCACGGTGCAAGAATCCCCAGCAGGCTGATTTCAAGATTAAGTGTGGTTTAGCAATTGGCTCATAAAATTCCTTTCCCGAGCCCCGGTGAGCAGCTCCAGCAAAGTGCAGCCTTAGCTCATCTCTGTGTGACCTGAATGCCTTCAGGGGGACGTGATCTCACGTGGACCCACATGGACAGGGAATAGCAGAACCCAGCGGCTGGAAATCAGCAACTTCAACGAGTCAGGATTACATAAGATGCCGACTGGCTCTAGGAACTTGGTTCCCATGTCTGTGTTACCTTTGTGAGAGGCTGAGACTTGGGCTTGGAACTCAGCAAGTAGTGTGGCAACCTCACTCTCTCTTTTCTTGCTTGTCCTGCGACATCCTGCAGGAGTGACTGGGTTGGAATTTTCACAGGCGCACAGGATTCCGGGTCTGTTCGAAGGTTTAAATTGTGCCACATGGACATTTTATTCAAAGACATCTGAGGTCCCACCAGACTTTATGAGCACATAAACCAACTTGTTATAACGACCCGTTCTCAGCCTTGAGGCTGATCACGTGGCACGCACCCCGGGAGGAACCCCTGGTTTCCCTTACTCCTCAGCCCCACTTCCAGTGAACCAGTGGGTCCCATTGGCTCTACCTCCGGGATCCATGGTTCCAGTTAATTCTCTGCCTCCATGCCCTGGCCAGTCTCTGCTGGGGTCCACGTGTCCTGCCTCCACGCCTTCCTCCCCCACCACTGGGGCCACCTGCCTGCTCCCGCTTTCTCCCCGCCAGGAGCTATCATCCACATCCACCAGAGTGATCTTTGAAAAATGTAAAGTAGTCATGTATCTTCTCTGTTTGAAACCTTCCAGTGGTGTTTGAATAAAAAATACACATAGACTAAAGCCCCAAATGCCTTATGTGGCATCGCACAATCTTATCTCTACCCTTCTCTCTGACCTCACCCTCCTTTGCTTCTTTCTTTGTTCATTTTCTTCTAGCTAAATGTCTGTTTTTCTGCTTATTCTCCCCTAAGGGTCTCCACACTTGCTGTTCCCACTCCTTGCATCATTCCCCTCCCCCAGTGTTTGCGGGGTTGGCTCCTTCCTGGCATTCTGTCTAAGCTCTGATGTCCTTTCCCAGAGGGGCCTTCTCACCCTTCTAAGGAAAGGCCGTCCCGCTCCCCAAGACACTCTCTATACATCATATGTGGTTTTACTCTGTCTTAAGTAATCTGAATTTATCTAATTCATTTGTTTACTTACTGTCTAGGTCTACCTATAGTAGGCACAGCTCTATAAGACGTCAGCTTCTTTTTTTTTTTTTTTTTAAAGATTTTATTTATCTATTTGACAGAGAGAAACACAGCCAGAGAGGGAACACAAGCAGAGGGACTGAGAGGGGGAGAAGCAGGCTCCAGGATCTCCAGGATCATGACCTGAGCTGAAGGCAGTTGCTTAATCAACTGAGCCACCCAGGCGTCCCAAGACTTCAGCTTCTTAACTGTTGCATTTCTGTGCCTAGAACTTACCTGGTGGACAGTAGGCATTGAACAAATTCTCCACTAAATGAATAAACTTTATACAAGAGCTAACTTTAAAATCGGGAAGGCCAACGGCAGATTCCTTAAGTCACCCACATATATGGCAAGAAGCTCCCTCTGTAAGAGGCAACTGAAACCTACTGGCAGACTCCCAGCTCACTTTCACTACCCCCCATCTCCACAGGCATCAAGAAGTAGAAATTTACCTACATGATTTAAATTACTCTGTTTTTCTTTTTGCTGACCAACCATAAAGTTGAATTAACTTCAGTGAAATCATTGTAATGTGATTCCCCTATACTACAATTACTTTGTATTATCCCATATTTTTATTTCTGCTGCCTTGATGAGATGAGGTGCTGCATAAGGTAGAGCCTGTACTCTGTGTTTCTCTTCTTGCACCTGCAGAGCAAGGAAGTACGAAGTGGCAGGTAAATCTAACTACCAAATCGCTGGCTGCTTCAAAAAAGCTACCAGGGGGGCGCCTGGGTGGCTCAGTTGGTTAATTGACTGCCTTCAGAGTTAACTGACTCCCTCTCCGGCTGGTTTCTCTCTGTCAAATAAATAAAATCTTTAAAAAAAAAAAAAAAAGCTACCAGGTTCTTGATCTCTAATAAATAAGGCAAGCTCTCAGATCCCTAAGGGATAAATAAGTCAATAAATCAATTAAAATAAAATAAATAAAATAATAATATAAAATAAAGTAATAGAATACAACAATCTAGAAAAAACATATCTGCCATCTTTTCCTTTCAGTATGGGACTTTCAGTCATTCTCAGAACATTTTTTTAGATACTTTGATGTGCTAAGAAGTCTTACATTAGCTCCAGGATCTGTGACCCTTTAGAGTTTTTTCTATAACCACCAACCATACACTCAGCTCCCCATGCCATCTTCCCTAGTCCAAAAAGACATAATGTCCAGATTTGAGAAAGAATAGGATAAAGCAAATGTCTACCGTACCTTCAGTAGGTTTTTCTAAATTTTCACTTTGGTTCTGGCCAGCAAACTCCTTGATATTCACAAAATTCTTCAATTTTGGAAGACCCGGTGAGGACTGTGGGGATTCCTCTTCTGAATCTGGCTGGCTATCTAAAAAAACCCCAAACGAATATCATAAAGTGATACTGTGGACAATGATATAAGGACTACTATTGTTTTTATTCTTTTTTTACAATAACCAAGGGGCTCCCCCCATCTCCGCCTTTAGAAAGATCAGGTGGAGGAAGGCCAGTCAGAGGGAGAGATTCTTCATTATATGATGTAATGTCTGCCATTAACAAGCAGGACGGTATCTGCAAAGAACACATTCCCTGGGCATTAGATTGTTAGATGGTCTACAAGATAGCATAGTAGATATGGTTGGGTTATGAAGCAGAGACTAGGTAATTGAGCCTACTTTTACCTAGCAAGAGTAACTGAGATGTGGGGTTGTTGTTTTTTAAGTTTCTAATCTTAAACCAATTAGTTATTATGATGATGTAGCTCATTATTAAAATATATCTAAGAAGTACAACATGAAACAAATTTAAAATAAATCTATCAAGGGTTGCCTGGGTGGCTCAGTTGGTTGAGTGTCCCACTCCTGATTTCAGCTCAGGTCATGATCTCAGGGTCTTGGGATCGAGCCCAGAGTCCAGGCTTAGAGGGGAGTCTACTTCAGGATTCTCTTTCTCTCTCTGTTCCTCCCCCTGTGCACTCTCTCTCTCTCTTTCTCTCTCTCTCAAATAAATAAATCTTTAAAAAACCTAAATCTATGAAGGACTAGGGATGCAAATACATTTCAACCTGTATGTGGGCCACCCTGGCTGAATGGTGTGGGCTGCTGAAGGATGTTGGGAAACCTGTGGCATCACCCCCTTTTAAGGGGACAGTCGGCTTCGTTGATCAGGGCTGTCTGCCTGGGGGAAGATGGGCACCAGCCCACCCCCCTTCATCTCTGATCTCTGCCATCTCGTGTCTAGGTCGCTGTTCCAGGCTTACTCTTGGCAAAACTCCATGGTCATGAGATGTTTTCTTTGGCTGTGCTCATTCCAGGCAGCCGAGCCTCTGGTGTTGTATTGTTCAGTAGAAAACTCCTCTCCCTGGGTAGTGTTACTACCAGTTTATTAAAGAGAAGTACTAAATTCTACTTCATCCCTAAATTCTCCAACATGCATCTCTTGACATGGAGACATTATTCTACACATCTGTAACACTGTCATCGCACCCAAGAAAACTCACAGAAATTCCGCAATGTCCCCGACTATGTAGTCCTCTATTCAAACTCGTGTAGTTTTTCCAAAATCTTTTATACCTGTTTGTTTTCTCAATATAGCATCCGAATTTATGTGCTGCATGTAGTTTCCCTGCCTCTTAAGTCTCTGTCTTCCTCTCTCTTTTTTCAAGATTTATCTATCCATTTGAGAGACAGAGAGAGAGCAAACAGAAGGAGGGGCAGAGGGAGAGGGGAAGAAATCCTCAAGCAGACTGCCCACTGAGACTACCACACCAGCGTGGTGATTGAACCCTGAGATCATGACCTGAGCCAAAATTAAGAGTCAGCCGCTTAACCGACTGGGCCACCTAGGTGCACCTAGTCTCTTAATATAGAACAACTATTCCATTTTTTTTTGTTATTTTAATGCCATTGACTGTTCTGGATAGTTCAGGACAGTTATTTCAAAGAAAGTCTACATTCTGGATTTGTTTGATTGTCTCCTCTTAGTTAAATTCAGGTTATGGATTTGGGACAAGAATTCTACATAGATCCTTAGTACTTCATATTGCATTATATGGGTAAACACCTAATGCTAGGCTGTCACAAATGGTAGAAATTTGATCACTTGATTAAGCTGGAAAATGCCATAGCTCTCCATTGTAAAGGCACATTTTCATCCTTTAATTAGGTATTATGTGAGGTGATAGCTCAAGCCTAGATTTTTACCCTGTTCTCCACCAACCTTTCTTATTCCCTTAATTTATAAATCAGTCAGGTCTTCTAAATGTTTTTAGATAAATTTTAAGCATACAGGATGAAAACTAACTTTTATTTATATCTTGACTTTTTTGCTTCTGTCTTGACTTCCTCAAATAACTTGGCCAAATTTGTAATATATAAGTTACAATAGGTTATGCCATTAACTAGTGCTGAGACAAAAGGTTGTCGGAATGAGTTGTCTTAAGAGGCCTTTTTGTTAGGGGGCGCCTGGGTGGCTCAGTTCTTAAGCGTCTGCCTCTGGCTCAGGTCATGATCTCAGAGTCCCAGGATCGAGCTCCCTGCACAGTGGGAAGCCTGCTTCTCCCTATCTCGCTCCCCATGCTTGTGCTCCCTCTCTAGCTGTGTTTCTCTCTGTCAAGAAAGTAAATAAAATCTTTAAAAAAAGAGAGAGAGAGAGACCTTTGTTAGGCACTATTCATTTAAGCACATGACTAACAGGACTAACAGTTGTATGAACACGTTACCTGGAGGAAGATCAGAAGTATTCTGAGGAGTTGCTTTTTTTGTGTCTTCCCCCGTCTTTGTAAAAGGAGGCAGGTTTTTAGAAAGGGTGTCCAGATAATTAAACTAAAAGGAAAAAAACCAAAAAGCTTACTTAACACTTGGGCAAACCTGGAAGGCAATAGCCACAAGCACATTAAGTTGATGAGCAATGATAAAAGCAATTCTTTTTTAGGCTCTAAAGAGAAAGTTGGCAGACTGCAAGTTTTTCAAGAGACTGCTTAACTCGGCTCTAGACTTTGACAGATTGACAATCTGTCAATGACAATCTGACAATCTGTCATAACTTCCTATGACTTCTCAGGCAGCTCTTGGTTAATAATAGCATCTGGAACATTCATAGCAATACACGGAGCTCAACACACATGAAAATATTCACTTTGCTTGAGAGTGTCAAGGTTTCATAGGAGTGCTCTAGCTCCATGGGCTTCCAAGGACTCGCAATAATTTAGTGCCATTTCAGCAGCAGACGGGTGCAGGATTTTAATGGACTCAAAGCTTCAAAACAGAAACTATTAGAGGGTAAAAAGGAGAATTTGACCCCTCAAAAGGGCTTAACATCGATAGGAGAGGGTAATTAATAGTGACAATGCAAGGCAGAGAGGTGAAGTGGTAATAATGCATTGGCGGCAAACTTCTCCTTAGGTGCAAGACCGGAAATTAGTTTTCCCTCTCATATGCTCATGAGGACATGGATTTGATGAAAGGCAAAGTCAGTTGGGTTGATGCGGGAGAGAAACATCAGGAAAGGTTGATTACATAATAACATGTGCATTGCATCAACTCTTGTAAAGACTCTTACTTGATTGTTGTTAACCACATTCAATTACCTGAGATTGATACAACTTGCTCAGTTCGGATTGGAAGTAGGGCGATATTACTTTGTTTCTAATTTCCGTTAGGTATTTTTTTGTGTTTTCAATTTCTTTCCTGGTTGATATTTCCAGAATGATAAAAAGAAAACACGGAAGTTTAGCTTTCAATCCCACAGAAAATGGAATCACCAACAATAAAACTGATAAGAATTAACTCATCAGAGAATTTTTTTTTGTCAGTTTGCTCTGGCTCTTTTGCTGCACCTTCTAGAATGAGTCACTTTTCCTACTTCAGAAATCAGATTTCCCTTTAAGATAGGAAATAATGATACCAGGTGGTACTGTGTTTTTACAGTTGATCTCAAAAGGCTAAAATCCACATGGGTGACCTGTTTATATGTATTTCAACTCTCTGAGGTTTAAATGCCAGTTTGATTCCACTGAATTCTATAAATTCAGTAGCAGGGGTAACAAAACCCAAACCCAAGGAATGGTTTATGACTAGTGTGATCAGTGATTACCAAGCAAAATAAAAGCAATCATGATAACCTCACTAGTTATCTTTCCAGTATCAGAACCCTGTATTGGGGAGGCAATACACCAGCTAAAAACTTCACTTTCCGCCTTTTCCTATATAGAGGGAAGGTCAATACAAAGACACTGAAGCCACCGGGTAAGACTCCAGCGGGAATCTGCTTCCTCCTCTCTGCCTGCCTCTCTGCCTACTTGTGATCTCTCTCTGTTAAATAAAAACAAAATCTTTTTTTTTTTCTAAAAAAGAAAGTATTAAAGAGTATGTAATAAAAAGGAAGTCTGTATCCCACACTGTCCCCTAACCTCTCCGTCTCCTTCCTTGGAGGCAATCATTGTCACCAGTCTCTCAGAACTGCTTTCAGGGGTATTCTGGGAGGTAATACTATACTTTCTAGTTTGACCTTGAATATAGGGGTGGCCCATAAGACGGAGGGGCCCATCTCACTATTTCCCCCACACGTTCTACAAGGTAACCCAGACATTCTTATGAAGAAGAATCTTCATCCTTCCTCCAGTCAAATGCACACAACAGTGCCATAGAAACTACCATATACTCAATAAATACATCTGGCTTCCCTTCCTGGTGTGGGGGACCCTCAGCTAGGAATGAAAGGAAACCAAAGCACATAATGTTTAGCGCACATTCCTCATCTGAGTCATGAGAACCTGGAAGGTTGATGACTAGGTTCTGCATTAAGTTCTAGGATATTTGTTAGTATATTCGAATTAGCAGAGCACAGAGAGTGCCTGAGAACTTTCGTGCTTATGAAAAGGAGTGGATCTATGTAACGGTCAAATGGGTTTCCTGTAGAGATGGTGACATCCTCGCTCTTAAACTGAGTAACCATGTAGCAAAAATGTAGAGGAGATTCAAATAACAGCGGAGAGCCTAAATGGTAGTGTCTTTCAGCCTATCCCACTTCCATGACTCCACCAGACTGGGCCTTTCCACAGGCTTATATATACTTCAAGATAGAATTACCTCTTTTGTTCCAACTTTTCTTTCCATTGCTTTGTTTTTGTTGCGTACCTGGGGGAAAGGAAAGGAACGTATGATGGAACAGGGCAATACTCTCCGCTTACAAACAATACAAGAAAAACCTCCATTGTCTGATAAATTGTTGACAGTGTAGGAAATGAGAGGCTGAGAACTCACTGATGCCATCAACCAGAGTCAGGACACTGTGTCTCTCCAATTCCTCAGTCACTGGTGGATTCACACTACTTGGAACAGCATGGGATCAGCTTACCTCCATTTCTTTTCAAAGAAATCTGAATCCAAGGTTTCTGGCAAATGTTTTGGAACAGTAGGCAAAGACTGCTTGAATAAATCGGCTAGGTGGGCTGCAACTGTAAAAATTTAGAGACATATTTAACTTTTATCCTCCTTTCTCGATGGCACAATGCATAGTCAGTGAGTAACTCACTTGAGAGGGTTTCTAGGAGCCTATAGTTAATCTATCAAGTGTTTTCTAAAATTTCCATGACCAAGCCGTAATATAACGGTAAACCAGACCAGTTTTAGGAAATATCCTATGAGAGAACACACACCTTACTGTCAAAATGTGAGATGTATTGACCTCTCATTTATTCCACAGCATTAGGGGTATCAATGTTTTCTTTAACTAAGTCTCTTCATATCTGAAACACCAAAACTTAAAAAGAAATGAAAAAAAACAGAAAAAAAATGAAACGTTTTCTTGAAATTGTTTTTCTAAAAAAATTAAAATCTAAGGATATAAATATAATACAATACTTGGTTGATAATTTTGGCAGTTAATCTGAGCCTATTCCTCAGAACATGGTCTCAGTGGGATGTTAACAAAGATTTAAAAAACTAAAAAGCATCCATGTCTTACGGTTATATGAACTTGGGAAACACTGATTTATACAAGGTTAAATATGTTTTGTTACTGTAAGATTTACACTGTGGGTCTCTAAAAGATAAAGCAATATATCCAAATAATCCAAAATTATTTTATCGTAAAATTCATTTTTGGTGCAGTCATTTCCTAAACTAGTGTTTTGGGAAATACTGTGGAGAGCATCGACTTAAAATCACCACTATTAATATTTTTTTTAAAGATTTTTTATCTATTTGACAGAGAGAAACACAGCCAGAGAGGGAACACAAGCAGGGGGAGTGAGAGAGGGAGAAGCAGGCCCCCCGCCGAGCAGGGAGTCCAACGTGGGACTCAATCCCGGGTCTCCAGGATCATGACCCGAGCCGAAGGCAGTCGCCTAACCAACGGAGCCACCCAGGCGCCCCACCACTATTAATATTTTAAGGGCAGCTAAAAATACGCAAGACCCTGTGTGACCCTTGTGTCTGTTTGTTTATATGTTTGAAAAATGTATTTAGTTCATCCTTCATTATTAGGTAACCTGCCCATTTACCTCTATGGTGACTGTTCCCTCACACAACAGGTCACAAATTCAAATGCTGCAAGATATAGATCCCTGATGAAGTATAAGGCATCTACTTAAATTTGAACTTCAGATAAGTAACAAATAATTTTTTAGTATAAGTCTATTCCAAATCTAACATGGGATAAACTTATACTGAAAGGTTACTTGCTGTTTCTCTGAAATTGAAATTTAACTGGGCCTTCTGTATTTGTATTTGCTAAACTGACATCTTAGTATAGTGGGCTTCCCAGGTGAAAGAGTGACAACAGAGTGGCAGCTGAGGGTTGTGATCGATTATTTTGTTCACGGTCATTCTAAAAGGGCAGCTGTTAATCATATTCAGCCAAACATCATTATGTGGTAATGTCATGTTTCAAGAGATGGAAAATAAAATAATTAGATAATCAGATAAATAAAAAGATAAAATCAGATAAAGAAAAAGAACTGTGCAAGCCAACACATAGAACACATCTGTGCGGGGGCACCTGGGTGGCTCAGTTGGTTAAGTGTCTGCTTTCAGCTCAGGTCATGATTCCAGAGTTCCGGGATCCAGCCCTGCATCGGGCTCCCTGCAGTGGGGAGTCTGCTTCTCTCTCCCTTTGTTCCTCCCTCCACTCATACTCTCTCTCACTCTCTCAAATAAATAAAACATTAAAAAACAAAACAAAACAACCCCCCCCCAAAAAAAAACCCCAAAAAACAAAAAAACACATCTGTGGGCTAAATGAAGCCTATGCTTGCCAGTTTCTGACCTTTGTCATATGACCAAAACAGACAAGGAAAAGAAAATCCTAGACCACCAGATTCTTCTGGGGTTGTCTGCTGTGAACTATGAAATCACATAACTAAGTTTGCCGGGGCTGTATATTCCCCAAATGAATATGCTTTGAGTGAGGATTAAACAGTGCAAAGTTTTGGAGATAACTACAGTTGCTCAAGAGGTGTATGAGTGTGTGTGTGTGTGTGTGTGTGTGTGTGTGCGCGTGCACCAAGAGGAGAGCGTTGGCCGGTTGACTGTGTCCCTCTTGTATCTTAATTACGCTGGAAATACAAGCTGAGGTTAACATAAACGTCACATGTCCACTGTTTTCATTCAACAAAGCAAAGTTAAAAATGAATTAGAGGCAGTGATGATTTTCGAGGATCTCACAAGTTAGGCAGAAAAAATATGTGAATAAATCATCACAGTACAACACGACCAACATGGCAACAGAAATATGTACGTGGTCCTCCGCTATCAGATGAAGGGATGACTGAGAAGTGTACTTAAGATTTTTAAATATTTTGCAGAAAATAAATATTAAAGTTAAAATATTAAAGTAGTTACCTTCAGTTACATGACTTTTTGTAGTTTTTTCCATTTTAGGGAATGACTGAAATGAAGATAGAATTCCTTAATGATGATGATGATGATGTTACATACAAGTTCACTCTGCTTAAAAGTATTCTTCATCTGCTCAAACTGATCTCATATGGAAATCAGTAGAAAATGAATTGGTTTTTAATGCCAACACAAAATTTATTAGATTTGTTTAGCCATTCCTTTCACTTAACAATTTCTTTAGAGTGCAAATCATTTTAAGTTGTAGAAATTCCTTTTTCTTCCTTCTAGTTCATTCATTAATCAAATCATTCAACATTTCGGTGAACATCAGTTTCTCGGAAGACAATATAAATTTTATTTAAGAGCCTTCAGAATTATTTATGAGTTAAGAAAGAGCCTAAGAAGCATTTAGAAAATTCAGTACAGGAGGAATAACATTTCCCCAGAAATGAGAAATTATAAGGAGGGAGCAAATGCTACATAGGAGCGGCAGAAACAGCTTTAGTTGTAATATTTTGTCTTGAGGCCCCTAATGTGGAAACAACACTAAAAATATTGGTACATAAAATCTTTCTTTCTCACCATAACTAGCTTGAGGAGATCTGCGGCGTTGCCCCTCTCCTCCTCCGTTCTGGAATCTTTAACAGTCATTTCCTGCAGCTTGTCTTCCTTCTTTAGGATATGGTTTATATAATCCTAAATCAGCAGAATAAAATAAATCAATAAAAAACAGAAATAAGGTATAAAGAGACACCAAAATAGTCAACATCGATTTGAAATACTATAAAAAGAGTAAGAATATATAAGTTCGCCGTGCTCAACAAACTAGTTACTGGTCAAGCGATCTGGAAAAGCTTTTCCTTAATTATATTAATTAGAAAAGACCTGAAAAGCCCAAAGGCAAAACTTTGAAGGCCCCAAGATGTTAGAATTGTATGAAGACCTCACAGAGGCCCAGCAGAATTTTAACTCTATGCTCCAGTGTCCTCATGAATAAAATGTACAGACTTGGGTTAGATGGTTTCTGGAGTCCTCTCCAGCGATAGCCTTTGCAATTCTACAAATGTAAGTTTAGTCTTCGTCCATGCCTTTGCTTCCACAAGAAATCTACTTTACTTTTTTTGTAAGTACCTATTTTCATAAATAAATGGTCCCCTGCTCTAGGCAAGGTGCTGGATATATAACCATAAACAAAACACATATGATCTTGTTCTGAGACAGTCAACGAAGTAGACAGTGAGATATTACAGATACAGCTTGTACAATCGACTATATATTTACAAATTCTTAGATAATTTCCAAAAACCAATGCTTTTCTTCCATGGACAAGTATCAGATTAATAAACAGCTCTGCTTTGTTCCAGAGGTCATTAAACCAGTTTCCCAGACAGTAAGAAAGAAGGTGGACTCTACAGCAATCACATGCAGAAGTTACTTCTCTTTTCCAATGTCTCAGGGCCTCAATACTTCCTATACCTTCTGGGAACCATTAAGTATTTCCCACCGCTCAACCTCCTACCCTCTGGAAAACTGACATTCATGTGCTGCATGAGATAAATATTGGGAGAATTACATAATTTCAGGTTCCTCAGGAAACCAAGAGGAATAATTTCCCTGTTCCTGATTCTTCTGGGTCAGGTTACCTGAAGTCCATTACCTTAAGGGAAATCTGCAACTTCAACTTCACCTCATCCTTTATGACCTCGTGCTGGATGAACTGGCGCATCTGCAGAACCTTGGGGCTCTGGAGTATAGGGGCTGGGGCGCTCACCAGCTGTTTGGACCCAACGTCAAGGCCCTTCCAAATGTGAGTGCCAAATGGAGGTCCAGGAGTTTTTCTCTATTAGCAGAGCAAAACAACCATCAATTAAAAAAAAAAAGTCTTAATATTTATTTATTTATTTATTTATTTATTTATTTATTTATTTATTTATATTGAGTCCTTATTTTTGTAGATACTATGCTAAGAACCCCTTGGTAGGGAAAAATCCTTCCTCCTCAAAAGTTTCTCAAATATAAGGAAAATTGGTAACAGAACGGGGCAAGCTTTCCTCTTTATATATGTTACCAGGAGTCTGGATGTTTTATTTATTTATTTATTTTAAGATTTTTATTTATCTAATTGATGGAGAGAAACACAGCCAGAGAGGAACACAAGCAGGGGAGAGTGAGAGAGGGAGAAGCAGGCTTCCTGCCAAGCAGGGAGCCTGATACGGGGCTCGATCCTGGGACCCTGGGATCACGACCTGAGCCGACGACAGTTGCTTAATGACTGAGCCACCGAGGCGCCCCCAGGAATCAGGATATTTTAAAACCCTGCTGCATTATGACCCACTGGATAGCATTCAGGGGAGCAGTAAGCAACGTGGTATCATGGACATGTAGCTAAGCTTATGCCAGATGCCATGTGACTATGGCTGACTATCCACAAGTAGCCTAAGACATTTGAAATAAGCAGTTTTTAACTTTCTGTTTTCATGTTCATTTTGACCCAGAGAGATTAAGAGAGAAACCATCCCATTGATTCGGGTGGTTTTTGAGCTTACTCTATTATGCCTCCAGATCTTTCCAAGGTCTCCTTGGCACGAATGTCTGCGTCCAAGCAGACTCACCCCTTTCTGGTATCCTTGCGACTGATTCTCAGGAGTAGCGTCCTTGGATGCCCTCCGCCCTGTAGCGTGTCTGAGGTGCTTCACTGAAGGTGCTGTGCAGTGTCTAATGCCTGGTCAGTGATAACCACTCAGAGGCTCGCTGGGCACAGCCACGGCTACTGCGCAGAGAAGGTCAGAGCCATAGGGGTTGCAGAGGAAGAGAGTGAGCTTCCTTCCTTAACCTTAGACAAGGCATATTATTGGTGATGAAGCACTACTTCCAACTTGGATATAGCCTTAGGGAGCCATTTGGTGTGGCTTTGTTGTTTTTCAGTTAAGGAGGTAGAGCACCAAAGTGACTTGTCCCAAATCCCACATCAGTAATTGGTAGACTCGGGACTAGAATTCAGATCACCTTCATTCACCGTGTTGGTAATAGTCACCAAACTAAAATATAGGACTAAGAGGTCTTTGTAATCTTTTAAAAAATTATTGTATTTATTTGCGAGAGAGCGAGATAGAGAGAGAGAGCACAGAAAGGGGAGGGGCAGAGGGACAGGGAGAAGCAGGCTCCTCACTGAGCAGGACCCTGGGATCGTGACTCCTAACTGACAGAGTCACCTAGGCGCCCAAGGTCTCTGTTACCTTAAGTGTTCATTATCTGTGCCCTTGCTATTACCAGATTGTTCAGGGGAGCAAAATTCATTACATATCAAAAACATTATCCTCCCTGCCTAACACTAGCATGTCTCTCTGATCATATTATCAATGTCTTCATGGATTTAATAATTTAACATCTGACAATATGTTGGACATATTACACAAATTGCTTGCAAAATGAAATTTTGCAGTTTTGCACGATGCAGGACTTCATGATTCTGGCTCAAGATGTTTTCCTCCATTCATTAAAAACACTTCATGTGGGGCTTCCCTAATCTGACAGAATTACAGTATTTACACGTTAACACTGTAGTTGTAAATTCTTTGTATAATCCTTCACATTATTCTTAACATGCTTCAGTCTGTGCATCAGAAAATTAGGGGAGAAAGGGAGTGTGAAGGACCTAAATTGTATGTCAAAACTAACAGAAAAGGAATGAGAGAATGAAAGATTTCTGTATTGCGTAATATCAGTCACTCCAGGATAGCAGAGGTAGAATGAGCCATTACTCAGAGTGGATATTTTCATACTATAGGAAGATGGTTGAGCCTGCAATATAGGCTAAAAGAAATGAAACTGAGGATTAGCTAGAGAGGTATATTTCTCTGTAATCTACAAAGGCTAAAGTCTTCAAATATAAATCTCCTGGGCCCATTAACAAGCTACATAAGAATGAAAATATGTGAATATATAGAAGACCCAAGATTCCAATACATTGATGGATATGCAAGTATAATGATTTTCCAGAAGAAAAAATGTATACCTCAACAGAGGGAAATGTCTCCCATGACCTTGACTGGAGATTAGGAGGAACGATTGTATCTAATTCTTTCTTCATCAGCCATGGTGATGCTTCATGGAAAGGGCGAAGGACAGTGATGCTCAGGGTGCCTGGTTCAAAGAGAGTTATCAGAAGATCATTTCATTATCAAAAAGATCTGAGGAATTCAATAGGTTTTCACAAAGTTCAACAAACACTTTTTAAAAAAAGATTTATTTATTTGAGAGAGAGAATGTGTGCAAGTGGGAGGAGGGGCAGAGAGAACCTCAAGAAGACTCCAGGGCTCTATCTCACGACCCATGAGATCATGACCTGAGAAGAAATCAAGAGTCTGACAGTTAACCAGCTGAGCTAACCAGGTGTCCTTCAACAAACACTTTTTGATAAGCAAGATGCAGTGATGGTACTTAAGAACCGTATGATCTATACAAGAAAAGGGAGGCTCTTAGCCACTGTAACAGCTAGAGACTGGGTTTAGAGCACCTGGAATTATTAACTGATACCTTACTTGTTCACTTGAGCTCATCCACTGACCTACATAGGATCACTTGCCTTTGAGAGATCCTGTTCTGGGCTGCGGAAACCACCAGCTCTTCTACCCAGATCTATTCTGCGAATGAATCCTGCCGGCAGAGTGGCTGATTAGGTTAGGCCACGATTTAAATATTTCTTTGACCTCCCGCTGCTCATGGAATAAAACTGAGTCCTCAGTATTTTCTCATCCTGCCTAAACTCACATCACTCCTCCTTCTATGCATTAGCTACTTTGACCTTTTCCTCCCTGTTTCTTCATGGCTTTTTGCTTTCTGCTTTGTACTGTCTCTCCCAAGAAAGCTCTCCCTCCTGTTTTAATCAACTGTTACTTATCCACCAGTTCTTAACTCCAGTGTCTTCAGGGAAGACTTCTTGACTCCATCAGGTTCCTGCTCTCCTTTCCTTCAAAGACCTTATCCTAATTGATAATCATATAATCACAGTTACTGTGTGCTATATAATAATGCCTGTCTCTCTCATTAAACTCTAAGCTCTATGAAGGCAGGATCCATGCTGTTTTAGCTCACTACTGTATTCCTAATACCCAACACATTGTAGGGTATCGAGCAGATGCTGGTTAAATAACTAACAAAGCCATTTGCAATGAATTCGCATACAGTTCTACACATGTACTGCACAACCAGGCAGAGCACCCCACTCTCCATATTCACACACAAAGAGCAAGATGGACATGTGCACTGATGCGCTAAAAGATACATTAAGTGTGCAGAGAAGCAGGCATATTCATTATTAAGTGTAAAAGTATATCCCACCAACCAGAGAACAGATAAAAAAGGAACAGATATAAACTTAGACATAAAACATCAGTTTCATCCACAAATGACATCCAAGTATATATCTATGTTTAAATATACACATGACATACACTAATAACTCTTTTCCTTTTTTAAAGACTTAAAAATTTTTTTTGTTAATTTTTATTTTATCCATAACCCAGGCACTGTATCCCTTCCCCCACCTGCCAGCAACCCTCAGTTTGTTTCCTGAGATTAAGTGTCTGTTATGGTTTTTCTCCTTCCCCAGAACCATCTTGTTTCATTTTTTTCCTTCCTTACCCCTGCGGCCCCCCTACCCTGCCTCTCAAATTCTCTACACCCAATGTGGGGCTCAAACTCACAATCCCAAGATCAAGAGTTGTGTGCTCCACCAACTGAACCAGCCAGGTGCCCCTCTGGTGATTCTCTTTCTTTCTTTCTTTCTTTCTTTCTTTCTTTCTTTCTTTCTTTCTTTTTTTTTAAGATTTTTTTTTTATTTGTCTGACAGAGAGAAACACAGCCAGAGAGGGAACACAAGCAGGGGGAGTGAGAGAGGGAGAAGCAGGCTTCCCGCCGAGCAGGGAGCCCCATGTGAGACTCGATCCCGGGTCTCCGGGATCACGACCTGAGCCGAAGGCAGTTGCTTAACCAACTGAGCCACCCAGGCGCCCCTCTGGTGATTCTTTCTTAATGCATTATGTGTCTCTACTTTTTAGCCACACACGGATTTCTTCAAAATTGATGAGAATAATATAAATACATAGTGAATATAATTATATATAACTTATCCTATATTTCAGGGTGGCTTTCTAACTCACACATCAAATGTATTTTCTTTTCTTATTAAATTCATCAAGGCTTCAAAATGACCAAAAAAAAAATAACTTACAAGCAATATCTCACTTTTCTTTTTTTCCCTTTGAAGATGAAAGGACATATAAATAGAATCATAGCTATATACCTAACATATCTCAAGACAGATTCAAATCTGCTTACAGGTAGGAGAGGGACGCATACACAGTTTACATAGGTAAATGCTCAGATAAAGCTTGGAATGAACATAAGTAACTGTAGACACAGGTTGACATGGCCAGGTGGCGAGTAGAGTTGAAAAGCGAGCAAAAGGAAGAAAGCAGAGTTGACATGGGAGCTGGTCAGGGGACACCAGGGCTTCCGGACATTCTGGCTTCCCCACCTGGCTGTTCCCGGACTGGCTCCTGGAGAACGACGGTGGACGATTCTCCATATGCCAAGGATAGATATTCTTCTATGTCACTGTCACGAAGAAGTTCCACTCCTGATCCATCAGCATAAATGACAAAAAACCTATTTGAAGCAATAAAATCAAACCACTTGAAGTATTACTTGAAGTGTCCTTACACTTGGAATTTAAAATAAAAGTCAGTGGTTCCTGGGTGGCTCAGTTGGTTAAGGGTCTGCCTTTGGCTCAGGTCATGATCTCAGGGTCCTGGGATGGAGCCCCGAGTTGGGCTTCCTGCTGAGCAGGGAGTCTGCTTCACCCTCTCCTTCTGCCTCCCCCCTGCTTGCTCTGTCTTTCTCTAATAACTGAATAAAATCTTTTTTAAAAAAATAAAGGTCTTGGTATTATTTTTATCATATTACCTGGGCACGTGTTCGCCGTAGATTTGCAGATGATTCTTATAAAGGTGGGTAGATGATAGATTATCATAGCCTTCAGCTTTTTCACTTAAATCCTCTTCCAAATTGTTTTCAGGTACCATAGTTGATGTGCTACCATCAGCCATAACCTAAGGGACAAAGTATATAAGCAACTAAAAGAAAAGAAATGATGCGAAGCTTATGTTTCCCCTTTGAGAAAAGCATGTGATCTTTTGTGGATTCAGAAAATCGGGGATATTTATCTCCAAGGTCCTATTCACTACATACAGCTGGCATTGTAAAAGTGAAAACCCCATGGCACATCTCTGCTTACAAACCACACCTAGCCTGTGACTACAAACTGGAAGACAGATGGGAATGCACAGAGGAAGGTGACAAAGATGGCGGGGGAATCCAGATCTTATCTTTTGAGCACTAGTTCAAGGAACTGAGGATTTTAAACATTGAGGAAAGATTACTTGTGTGATAGTTGTCTTGAAATATTAAGGCAGTGATATTGTGGAGAAGTTTATGTTCTGTGATTGCAAGTGCGGAATCAGGATTCACGATGCTAAACCTTCAGTATCAACATGAGAAGAAATGTTCTAGCCATTATTACTATTTAGATATGACATGGGTCTCTCCGAGAAGAAGTGTGGTCCAGGCTGAAAGAACACTGAAGGACTTGTGCAAGAAGAGCACTGATGCCTAGAAGAATGACTGGCCTGAACGTCCCACGTGTTTAAACCTAGAGGGTTTAGGGCTTTAAAGTTCCATTTCAATTCACTGTAACTTGAAAGTTGTTAGCAGCCTGAACGCACGCTGAGAAGAGCAGGATCAGGGCGAATCTGCATACCAAACCAAAGTTAGGGACTCCGTGCCCTGGTTCCACATCTGAAAAATGACTTCACCACCTACTAGCTGATTCACAAACTTCTACTGTTGGGTGAGGAGTGAAAACAAGGAGATATGCTTAGAGCAGGGGTTGGCAAACCTTTTCTTGTCAAGGGCCTGGGAGTAAATATGTTAGGGTTTGTAGGCCACACAGTTTCTGTTGCAGCTATTCATCATACCATTGTATGCAAAAGCACAGCTGTGTTCCAAAAAAAACTACATGATGACACGGAGGTCTGAATTTCCTATAATTTTAACATGTCATGAAATATGCTTCTCCTTTTGAGTGTTTTCAACTGTTTAAAAATATAAAAGCCATTTTTAGCTCATGGGTCTAAAGAGGTGGCCATGGTTTGCCAGCTTTTGGTCTGGATGTAAGAGGATAGTGATGATGCTGAAGGACAGAGAACTGGAAGACAGAGCTCTACCACCGGCTAGCTAAACACTGCTCCCACCTTCCCATCTTCAACCCTACTAGAACCCTCACCAATTGATATTTCTCACCATGGATTCTCTGCCTAAGCAAGCAAACTCATTCTCACTTTAACCTGGACACAGACCAGTCTTGTATCATTTCTTTTTGTTGGCATTATTTTTAAATGTTTAGTAATGTTTCTTCCCTTACGTTCTAATTCTTCATTTGGCCTCAATATTTCTACCACCCCAACTGTTTGACTTCCTTTTTTGTAAATTTTTTATTTATTTATTTGACAGAGAGAAACACAGCTCGAGAGGGAACACAAGCAGAGGGGTGAGAGAGGGAGAAGCAGGCTTCCTATCGAGTGGGGAGCCCGATGCGGGGCTCGATCCCAGGACTCCAGGATGAGCCAAAGGAAGACGCTTAACTAACTGGGCCACCCAGGCGCTGCACTGTTTGACCTTCTATCCCCTTGGAAGTACACTTGAGAAACAAAGATATTGTTGTCATTCATTATAGCTTATGCAAAGTATCGGCAGTAAGTGGATAACTAATTCCAAGACAGCTAAGGTATAAAGCTTCATGGAAGCTCTCCAGTGTGAAGTATCTTGGAAAAAAAAAAGTCCAGCCCCTTTCTCCATACTAATGGTGCACTTTACCTGAAAGGTATTTCCCTCGGGATCCAGGACCTCACAGATAACCTCGGATGTGTGTTTCATGATGTACCTGCTAGCTCTTAGCTGCTCACGTTTTTGGAAAGGATGGTATATATCACTGCTTAATTCATGGCAATATGTAGCTGAGCAATCCCTATCAATGTAGAGACAGCCTGTGTTTGGAGGTAACACCTGGAAGGTTAACAGAAAGAGAGAAATTATTTAAAATGTCTTGTTCAATGTGAGGGATTTGGAAAATCATTTTTAGGAAAAAAAAATTATACATAGATCTCAGCCATAAACTGTTTTTTTTCTAGGAAAAAAAATTGTCCAAGAGAGGATACTGGGAAGGGCTCCCTAATAATAAGGCAAAATGAATAAATAGGATACAATTCCTTTTATGTCCTCATAATGTATCTACTCACTTTAATAGCTTTTCCAAGTAATTACCTTGTGCCTTCTTATGTCATATTTTAATGTAAAATAATAAAAAATATATTTCAACTGAAGTAAACACAGTCACCACATTCAAATGTTTGGAATCCCTCATGTTCTTGGGCGAAAAGTATCTCAGAACAGTAAGAAGCTATCAGACAAATGCTTTTAAAAACTCTTATTTGTCCCCTTTCCTCTGGTGTCTGACACAGCCCTTCAGTATTAGCTTTCATGTAATGACTTCTGGTACATATAGACTCATTTTTGAGACATAATTCACATATCAAAAAAGCATACATTCAGTGGATTTTACTATGTTCAAAAACATGTGCAAATGCTACCATTAATTTCAGAACATTTTCATCACTCCAAAAGAAACTCGATGCCATGAGTGGTCACTCTGCATCACTCCTGTCCTTGGCTTTGGGCAAACAGTGATCAGCTATCTGTATGGATTTGAATATCCTGGACATTTCATACAGATGGAGGCATGCAATATGAGGTCTTTTGTGTCTGGCTTCTTTCACTTAGCATAATATTTTCAAGATTCACCCATGTTGTATTGGTTTTCAAGACTTCATTCTTTTTCAGGGGTGGATAATATTCCATGGCCCATATCTACCAAATTTTGTTTAATTGTGTATGTGTTATTTTCAGTCTTGGTATAATTAACAATGCTATCAATATCTCTATACAAATTTTTGAGTGGATGTATATATTAATCTCCCTTGGACATCAACTTAGGCGTGGAATTACTGGATCATAGGAAAACTATATTTTTAACTTTTTGAGGAACTGCCAAACTGTTTTCCAAAGTGATTGCACCATTAATTATACATTCCTATCAGCAGTGTATAAGTGTTTCAATTTCTCCGCATCCTCACTAACACTTATTACTGTCTGTCTTTTTTTGTTCTAGTCATTTTAGTGTGTGTGAAGTAGTATCTCATAGTTTAATTTGCATTCTCTAATGACTAATGATCTTGAGCATCTTTTCATGTGCTTATTTGTCATTTATAGAACTTCTCTGAAGAAATGTCAAATCCTTGCCCATTTAAAAAATTGGGTTATTGGTCTTCATTGTTGAGTTGTAGTCATTCTTTATATATTCTGGATACTAGACTATTGTTATTTGTAGGATAACAAATAGTATCTTCCATTCTGTAGGCTGTCTTTTCACTTTCTGGGTGGTGTCCTTTAACACACAAACTTCTCATTTTGATGAAGTTTGTGCTTTTGGTGTTATCTAAGAAACTGTTGCCAGATTTGAGGACATGAACATTTGCACTATGTTTTCTTCTAAGAGGTTTGTTGTTTTAGCTTTTACAATTAAGTCTTGGTTTCTTCAGAGTTCATTTCTGTTTGAGGTACAGAGCCAGCTTTATTTACCATTTGTTGAAAGACTATTCTTTTCTCCACTGAATTAGCTTGGCATGCTTATAAAGAATTAATTAAGCACAAATTGATAATAAATGAGTACTGCGTTATATTCTATTGATCGATAGGTCTGTCTTTAGGCTAGTACCAGACTGTCTTGATTACTGTAGCTTTGCAGTAAGTTTTGGAATCAGGAAGTGTGAGTCATCTAACTGCATCCTTTTTCAAGATTGTTTTGGCTATGCTAAGTACTTCAAATTTACATAAGAATTTTGATATCAGCTTATCAATTTTTGCAAAAAAGGCAGCTGGGATGTTAGTAAAGAATGTAAGGAGTATCGCCTTCTTAAAACTATTAAGTCTTCCATAAGCTTAATATGTGATGTTTTCTATTTATTAGGTCTTCTTTTATTTCCTTCAGTGATATTTTGTAGTTTTCAGTGTATAAGTCTTATTAAACTTATTTCTAATTATTTTATTCCCTTTTTAACCCACATCAACTATTTCACCCATCCCCCACTCACCTCTTCTCTAGTAATGATCAGTTTGTTCTCTATGGTTAGGAATCTGTTTCCTGGCTTATCATTTTTTTTTCCATTTCTGCATTTGTTTTGTTTCTTAAATTCCACACATGAGTGAAATCATATGGTATTTGTCTTTCTCTGACTGATTTATTTCACTTAGCATCATAATCATATTCTCTGGGCCCATCCATGTTGCTGCAGATGGCAGGATTTCATTCTTTTTTATGGCTGAGTGATATTCCATTGTGTGTGTATGTGTGTGCATAATATATAATATATAATACATATATCTTCTTTATTCATCTATCACCCATAATTTGGCTATTATAAATAATGCTCAATAAACATGGGGTGCATATATTCTTGCATATATCCTTCCAAATTAGGGGTTTTCTATTCTTTGGATAAATACCCAGTAGTGTCATTACTGGATCATAGGGTAGTTCTATTTTTAACTTTTTGAGAAAGCTCCATACTTTTTTTCACAGTGGCTACACCAGTTCCAATTTCCACCAACAGTGCAAAGGGTTCCTCTTTCTCTGCATCCTTGCCAACACTTGTTGCTTCTTGTATTGTTGATTTTAGCCATTATGACAAGAGTAAGGTGGTATCTCATTGTAACTTTGATTTGTATTTCCCTGATTACTAGTGATGGTGAACATCTTTTCATGTCTGTATGTCTTCTTTGGAAAAATGTCTGTTCATGTCTTCTATCCATTTTTTAATTGGATTATTTATTTTTGTGTGTGTATTGAGTTGTGTAAGTTATTTATATATTTTGGATAACAACCCTTCATCAGATAAATCATTTGCAAATATCTTCTCCCATTCAGTAAGTTTTCCTTTAGTTTCTTTGTTGATTGTTTCCTTCACCGTGCAGAAGGAATTTTGATGTTGTCCCAACAGTTTATTTTTGCTTTTGTTTCCCTTTTGCTCCAGAAAACATATCTAAAAAAACATAGCCACAGCCAGAGTCAGAGAAATTACTGCCTGTGCCCCCTTCTAGGATTTTTATGGTTTCAGGTCTCATATTGAGGTCTTTAATCCATTTTAAGTTTATTTTTGCATATAGTGTAATTTGAGTTTCATCCTTTGCATGTAGCTGTCCGGTTTCCCCAACACCATTTGTCAAAGAGAAGTATTTTACTCCTTTTGATGCTACTTGAAAAAGAATTGTTTTCTTTATTTCAATTTTGGATTGCTCTTTGTTAATGGAGAAAAATACAATGGACTTTTGTATATTGATCTTATATCTTGTAAACTTGCTGAACTTTTTTATTACTTCTAATTGTGTATGTGTGTGTGTGTGTATATTGTATTCTTGATAGATTGCATTCCTTAGGATTTTTTAAATATGCTTTTATCTGTAAAAAGAGAGATAGTTTTACTTTTTCCTTTCCAATCTGCTTGCACATTATTTATTCTTATTGTCTGATTGCCCTGGTTAGACCCTTTAGTACAATGTTGAGTTGGGAGGATGAGAGCAAACATTCATGTCCGGTGCCTGATTTTAAGGGGAAAGCTTTCAGTCTTTTACCAATAAGAATGCTATTTGTTAGCTGTGAGGTTTTTTGTTTTGTTTTGTTTTGTAGATGCCCTTTATGAGGTTGAAGAAGTTTTCTCCTATTCCTATGCACTGAGGTTGTTTTTTTTTAAATCATGAAAGGGTGTTGAATGCTGTCAAGTGCTTTTTCTGAGTCTTGTGTAGATAATCATGTGGTTTCTGTCCTTTATTTTTTAATATGGTATATTATATTGATTGATTCTTGCACCTTGAACCAACTTTAAATTTTTGGGATAAATCCCACTTGGTGACAATGTATAATCCTTTTTACATGTTGCTGGATTCAGTTGGCTAGAATTCTCTTGAGGATTTATCCATCTTCATAAGAGATATTGATCTGTAGATTTCTTGTGATGACATTATCTGGTTTTGGTATCAGGGTAATACTGACTTGATAGAATTAGTTGGGAAGTGTTTCCTCCTCTTCTATATATTGGAAGAATTTGTGAAACTTCTTCAGTAGTAATTCTTCCATAAATGTTTGGTAGAATTTACCAGTGAGGCTATCTTGCCTGGGCTTTTCTGTGTGCTAAGTTTTAAAATTACCAATTCAATCTCTTTACTTCTTATAGGTCTATTCTGATTTTTCAGTTCTTCTTGACTCAGATTTGGAAGTTTCCAGAAATTTATCTATTTCATCTATAGTACCTAATCTGTTGATATACATTGTATTTCCTTATAATCCTATTCATTTCTGTAAGGTTGGTAAAAAATGTTTCCTCTTTCATTCTTAATTATAATAATTTGAGTCTACCCCCTCCTCTTTT
Source organism: Spilogale gracilis (assembly GCA_004023965.1). Taxonomy (NCBI): domain Eukaryota; kingdom Metazoa; phylum Chordata; class Mammalia; order Carnivora; family Mephitidae; genus Spilogale; species Spilogale gracilis. The sequence goes on from PITA01010223.1 coordinate 43,451, forward strand.
TCTCCCTAAAATTTTGTCAATTTCATTGATCTTTTCAAAGAAGCAACTTCTGGTTTTTCTTGACTCTCTTTATTGGTTTCTATTCTGTCTTTTATTTATTTCTATTATAATCTACTATTCCCTTCTATATGTTTGTTTTGATTTTAGTTTGCCTTCTTTTTTCTAGTTTCTTAGGGTGGGAGGTTAGGTTATTGATTTGAGATCTTCTTTTTTAATATACACATTTAGGCAATATAAAACTAGAAATATTTCTTTTATGCATTGCTTTTGCAGCATTCGATAGGTTTTGGTATATTAAAGTTTTATCTTCAGTCATCTCAAAGCAATTTCTTTCTGATTTCTTCTCCGTGTTAATTTTCACATATTTGTGGATTTCCCAAACTTCTTTCTGTTACTGGTTTTTAATTTAATTCCACAATGGTGGTTGAAAATATTTTGTTTGATTTGGATCCTTCTAAATCTACTGAAACTTCTTTTGTGGTATAGCATATGGTCTTTCCTGGAGAATGTTCCATGTGTACTTGAGAATAATGTATTTTATTGTCGATGAGTGGAGTGTTCTATAGATGTCTAGTAAGTCTTGTTGGGTTATTCTGTTGTTTAAGTTTTTCATTTTTCTTTTATTATTCACTTTTATTGTTTATCTTTTATTGCTGAAAATGGGCTACTAAAGTCTCCAAATATTATTGTTGAATTGTCTATTTCTCCTTTTTAACTATGCCAGTGTTTACTATTTGAAACTAGACTTTTTGGGGGCTCCTGGGTGGCTCAGTCATTGGGCATCTGCCTTTGGCTCAGGTCATGATCCCGGAATCCCAGGATTGAGCCCCATATCCGGCTCGCCGCTTGGTGGGAAGCCTGCTTCTTCCTTTCTCACTCTTCCTGCTTGTGTTCCCTCTCTGGCTGTATTTCTTTCTCTCTATGAAATAGATAAAATCTTTTTTTTTAAAGATTTTATTTATTTGACAGCGAGAAACACAGCTAGAGAGGGAACACAAGCAGCGGGAGTGAGAAAGGGAGAAGCAGGCTTCCCGCCGAGCAGGGAGCCGGATATGGGGCTCGATCCCGGGTCTCCGGGATCATGCCCTGAGCCGAAGGCAGTCGCTCAACCAACTGAGCCACCCAGGCGCCCCTGAAATAAATAAAATCTTAAAAAAATAAAACTAGACTTTTTATTCTTTAATTCTGAACTCAGATCAAGTGCAGAAGCCTTTATAGTTGTAAAGGTCAATAGTAAAACCTTTTTTCATCATTGTTCAGAACTCTTTAGTCTCAGACACACACAACTCCTCTTCCTCTTCCCCCAATCTCATTCATCAAGTCCTCAATTATACATGGTACCTACACACACACACACACACACACACACACACACACACACACCCCTCCAGACACAAGCCCTTATTGTTTTAAATTACTTTTTTTTTTTTTTAAAGATTTATTTATTTATTTATTTGACAGAGAGAAACACAGCCAGAGAGGGAACACAAGCAGGGGGAGTGAGAGAGGGAGAAGCAGGCTTCCCGACAAGCAGGGAGCCCGATGTGGGACTCGATCCCGGGTCTCCGGGATCATGACCTGAGCCGAAGGCAGCTGCTTAACCAACTGAGCCACCCAGGTGCCCCTTTAAATTACTTTTGCTTCTCAGAACTACAGAGATCATGCATCAGGTAGACTGGAAGGTCTTCTGATGCTCAGATTTGGCTATTTTCATCACTGATCCACTTCAGTAAGAGTAGACCTCAGAGAAAAAACCTGACATTTTAAATTGTATAATGTGCAACTCTGGAAATATGTGTTTTGGACGTTAGGTGCTTAATATGCTTGTAATTGTGATATTTTCTTGATGGAGTAATCCTTTTATCATTATGACATAACCTCTGTGGCTCTGCTAATGCTTTGCTGTAAGATCTCTTTTATCCAAATTAGTACAGCCACTCTATTACCTTTCAATTACTTATTGCAGGTCTATTTTCATCCTTTGTCCTTTAAAATTTGTGTCTTTAACCATATAACTCTATCTCTGGTCAACAGCATATAGTGGATCATGTTTTTTAATCCAGTCTTCCAAAATCAGCTCTTTTATTGGATCATTTAATCCATTTATACTTAATGTAATTATGGAAATCAGATTTATATCTTCCACTTTTTGTTTTCTATATGCTTTATGCTTCTTTCCCCCCTCTAGTCACCCATTACTGCCTTCTTTTGTTTTAAATAGACATTTTCAGTGTGCCATTTTAGTTCCCTTGATTCTTTTACTATATATTTTCCCATTATTTTCTTAGTTTCTTGATGATCACAAATGTCTTAATTTATAACCATCTAGATTGAAATAATACTAACTTAGTTTCAATATTTTGTTCCCATATAGCTGTATTCCTTCCCTCCTTTGTGTTAGTGTTGTAAACAACAACAACAACAACAACAACAACAACAACAACAACAACTACATCTTTATACATTATAAGCACATATTCCTTGGAATCCAGAAAGCCACATTCATGTGCAGTACTGTGTGCATGGCCAGAAAAGAATTCAGAAAGCCCTAATCTTTCACTCTTGCCGGCCATGAGGATCTGCATGAGCAGGGAGTAAAGGCTAAGTAGAGTTACAAACTTTCAGCTGGAGCGCTCAGAAGAGGATGATCCCAAGATATGTGTCAGAGCTTTTCAAAGCCTTATATGGGCTTCTGTTCTCCAGCTGTTCCTTTTAATTTTTTTGTTCACTCTCTTATTTGTTATTGCCACTTCAGGCAGCTGTAATGTTAAATAATCGCCTCCATTTGGGGGAAAGTCTGTGGTGAGTGAGCTCAGAGTCAGATCAAATAAACATAACCCTTGCAAATGGGGTTTCCAGGGAATAGCCCAACTGGTCAACAATGACAATAATTTGTGATGGGACTTTTGGAGAGCTCTAAATCTATTCTTCCTCTTTCAGTGTCTGCTGGCATGCTGGTTCTCATTGCTATCATGAATGTGAGGGTGTTGATTGTCCAGAGTGCCATGAAGCTGGGGGCGGGGAGGGCAATATGGCAAGGGAAATCACCATGAATCTTGCTGTATTTCCCAAGATAGAGTCTTTCTCTTTTTCTGTTTTCCTGATTGTTGCAATCCTTTGGTTAATATCCAGAGTTCTGAAAAAGTTGATTTTGATAATATTTTCAGTTTCCTAGTTGTTTTTATGTAGTAGTGTATTTTCAGAGGTCCTTACTCCATCATTCTGGAAGGGTCTCATACTGACTTTCCACCAATGCCCAGGCCCAGAAAACCCCATTGGACCTTGGCTAATTCTGAGAGTTTTCTCTAGTTTCAGGCACATTTTAGAGTATGGACCCAAACTGTCAGATTTGACTCTATAACTTACTGAAAGCTGCTCTGGACAGAAAAAGCTCCTGTAACATCCACTGTTAAGACACATACCATAGACCAGTAGAAGCAATGATATAGAAATGACAAAAGTAAACCTGATAAACAGGATGTGCCTTTCTTTCTAGGAAGTGAACCTGAAGAAACATCTATGCTGAAGCCTAGAGACTCAATGCGGCAAATACGGTGATGACCCACATTTTCTGCTAGAGATTGTTTTTGATTAACCCAATAGCCAGTTAGCAAATAGAATTCTCATGATTTTACATTCTCATATTTTACATACACCACTCAAAGTTTACTATAAAATTTGCCTCTTCCAACTGATTTCACATACCAAGTAGAGCATATAACCACATTCCATTATTATAATGGTCTTTGTTTATGGTATTGTTAACAAAGATAATGACTCCTGAAGTCCTTCTCCAAAGTATTCTTATAAATGCTTATTACATTTCTGTATCTTCCCCAAAGGAACCACTTAGGCTGCGTCATACTGGCACAGAAGAGTCGTCTGACCACTCTCTTTCAGAAGCTTGTTCTAGCACATACACACACTGTCCCCCGAAAGACCATGGGTCCTCTGGTCAAGGAAAACTGGTTTCAGTTCCTAGAATAAGGGACAAAGGAAGTTTTCCCACGAGGAGTAACAGACTGCTATTTTGTCATCCTGTCTTCCTGAAACCCTCTAGCTGGGTGGATGGTCCCATCCCTCCTTGTGACACATTATAGTCATAGAGGATAACAACTGTTATACCTGCCTCTATTTGATGTCTTAGTTAATCTTTTTAGTGCTGCTAAGGTACAATGGTGGACAATATCAAGCTCTACCTCCTTTTTTTTATTACATTACCTAAAATCCCACCTTGCTCATTATACTGCCAATTTTTCTCATGCTGGTGAGTGATGAAGTGATGACCAACCAATAGGGGATGGGCAGAGAGTACTTCTGAATGCCATCTTTCAGTGATATGCAACTACAGAACAATAATGGGTTTTGGTAAATTTATTTGGAGTTTTTTCTTTCCATTTGGGAAATAAGGTTTGTGTGTTTCTCAACCAAGAATGGCCAACCTTCCAGTCAATTCTTGGGCTGTGTTTTTCGAAGAGTGGACAAGCCTGGGTGGAAAAAGTGGCTACACAATACTAGCAGATACTGAATGTCTCTAAGTTGGATCCCTTTTCTGTTTATGTCACTTTCTACAGTGGCAACTGTCATTGGTCCTAAAATTCCATTGCCCTCACAGTTGTAACTGTTTGAGTTTGAGACTATGATAAAAACAAGACAAAAACTGGCCTCATCATAGAATCTTAGGGGATTCTCACGAATCTGGTAGCATGTGTGGTACTAGACGATGGATGCCGCCAATCTGCTGGAAAATGTGGACATTCTGAGTAGTGTAGAAGAAAAATCGCACCCCTTAGCCAACTGCCACATTTCATAATCATGTCTTACTTTCAGCACCTGCTTTGCCCCGTAACAATCTGCACTGGAAGAAGAGGGAGTAGGATAACATTATTTGGAGAGATGGGAGGGGGAAACTGGCTTTAGCAGCTTTCACAGTAACAAACGTTTTTCACTGAAGTCTTTTGTCTGGTTTTGTGCTCTCGGTACCCTGTGACATTGTATATGACATCCTGGCACCTGGGTCTCTTCTCTGGCAAGAGGAAAGATGACGGCAAAGGGACTGCTGGCTGACACTAGGTGCTTATGATGAATAGGGAAATGTAGGAAGGTACGGGAGTTGCTAAGAGCGCTCCTCGCTGAGCCTTCAAGAACAAAGCTTTCAAGCTGCTCTCCTAGGACCACGTAGATCATATGCTCCCTCCCATCCTGTAGGGACTCTAGGGAAAGTGGCAATGGACCGGAAGTGGGAAGGATGGAAGAATGTGAATAAGGACAGAGGTGGCAGGAGGTGAAGCTGGTCAGGTAGGCACAGAACAGATCACACGAGTGCTTCTAACAGTGTCTGCCACCTACCACATAAAAGATCCTCAACAAATACAATTTAAAACCTTGATCCAAAAATACGAAAGCATTATAAGACAAGCAAGACACTGGTTTTCTGTAATGGACTGTAGGAAGAAGATGAGTAAGTAAAAGAGATTGACAAGCGTGTTCTAAGAATATGAGACAAGGGGAAGAAGAGCTGTACATGGCAGGAATGTTTACTGCCCCAGAGGAGTGGGTGGTTTTGTTAGTCGAATGGACACTTCTCTTTGGCACTCCTCGTTTCTCCACCAGACCCACCTGGTATGTTCCCTGTGGCTTTGCAATAACAGACGTCCCATCCCCGAAGGTGGCACAGCAGCTACTGTCCTCGCAGTTGGTGATGACAGTGGCATAGTGTGAGTTTTCTATCCGCATGCACTTCACCTGCCTGGTGACAGTTCGAGGACTTCCGGCTGCAAGCGAATGCAAGGAAAGCAGATCTCACAGGATGCACACATGGGGAACCATGCCCACCTGCTGAGTTCGCGCCCGTCTCCTGGCCACCTGGACAAGAGGCTGGGAACACGTGCTGAGAACTCACTCCACCGGCTGCTGTGGGGCTTGCTCACTGCCCAGGCACAGTGATTCTTCCAGAATAACTCTTCCTCAATTTAATGTGCTGTTTTGTTCTCACTACTATTTTTATTTTGAGAAATCGAAAACACCCAGAAGAGCATACAAAATAATTTGGCTATTCATATACTTACCAATCAAAATTTACACTTGTTGCTATTTTGCCGTATCTGTTTCAACATTCTTAATATGTGTGTAAAGGAAAAATTACAGGTAACTTGAAGTTCACTTTTCTCCTTCTCTCTGGGTTTATCCCCGTCTCTTAAAGTCTACTTTGATCCTTTCTATAAATATGTGGATCAAAATAATGTATAATCTTTTGTGGGTTTTAAATATGCATACATTATATAATACTGTACGTATCCTTCTACATCTATGCTCTTCTACTTGGCATTGCTTTGAGACCTTCACCCGTCTTGATATGTGGATGTGTGGGGGATACGTGTGCATGTGTGTACTTTGTTCCTTTTCACTACTATATAGTATTCTTTTGTAAGAATATCCTGCATTTTAGTTTTCTATTCTGGTCTTGAAGGACATCTATTTCCCAGCATTCTGATATCATATTTGGTGTTGCAAGTAACACCCTGAACCTGTTTCTTCGTACAAATGGGTAAGACTGTTGTTAAGAGTGTCTTTCCTCATGTACCCAGAAGTGGAGTTAGTGCATGATACGATATGCACAATTTAAACTTATAGATATTTTAAAATTGCCCCCTCCAGTGTCTCTTTTAATTCTCAATCTAACTGGTGGGATACAAAGCTTGTTCTTTTCTCACTCGCTTGCCAATTTTCTTGCATTTAATTTGGCAAGGAAGCACTTAATGTATTAAGCACATAAACTCTGGAATTAAAAAAAGGGGAGTCGGAGAGTAATTTGCCTTAAAAAATCTTGTTTAAATTTAGGTTAGGAACGGCATTATGCTTTTAGAGTCTCTGCCCAGGTTCTTGTTAATTAGCACCTGCAGTTCTGTTCTTCTCTCATGCTGTCTCTCTGATAATGAGAAGCATGTTCAGAATCGAAGGAGGACCTTACTGAGATCACCTGTATGAAATCAGATTCTGTAAAGATCAACGGAAACAGGTCTGAGAGCTGATGGCCCAGGCAATGGACTCATGATTATTAACTTTTAGTTGCCACCAATCTAGACTGTACTTTAGCGTGAAAATGGAAAAAAGTACTACTATCTCCATGAGCCAAGTGATAAAGCTTTTATCACTCCCACAACTGTTGAGGAGTTAAAAAAAAGTAACTAAAGGGCCACAGAGGTCCTGTTCTAGACTGCAAGTGTGTTCTTCGGTTGACAGAGTTCTTCAAAAAATTATTTTTCTTATGCGTGAGTTAAAAAAAAGCAGCGAGGTTCCTACTCACTGTATTAAGGACACCAATATTGTCACATGCTTGAAAAAAAAAACTCACTTATTTCGTTATCTTCTTGAGGAGTCATAGGATCTTCATAAAGTTGATAAAAGGTTGTGATTCTGGTACCATCAGCATGATCCACTATCCGAGTACCATCTTTTCTTTCCACGATGACCACTCTGTCTTCTCGAGTTGTCATGACCTGAACATACAGAGGCAGAGCACAATCATTGGGTCAGGCAGTTAACCCCAAGTGTATTTATTTTTATACCTCATTGGATACCATCAGAACCTGGTTATCCATTTGTATGCTGAATTGGTCTCCTCTACTTGGTCACAGCTTTGCAACAATCCAGGAAGACAGGCAACGCTACCCTCATTTTGTAGATGAGGGAATGTAGGCTTAGAGAAGTTAAGAAATTTGCTCAAGGTCACTCAGCATGTGACCTTCCACTAAGGCTACTGGACTTGAAGATTGATGCTCCTCCCACTGTTGTGAGAAAAAAGTTAACACCAGGACTGGCCTGGCCCCAGTCTGTCTGGGAAAATGACCCTGGGTCCTGCCTCCTTGAAAACTACAGTTTAAGTGAGCATGGCCCGCAGAGGCTGCCTGGCCTGCTACGCCAGTCTTAGTCTAATGTCATCAGAGCAGAACATGAAGATTGGTGGGGAACAGAGGCTGTGGCTTCTCTGTGTCAGGCTGATTCACACACTCACAGGCCCTTGTCTGTGGCTACAGGTCGTGTCTCATGCGGGGAAGCTGCACCATTGGGGGGTTGCTGGGCCTCCCAGGTGGCTGAGGTGCCACACCGATCTTGCTGCCTTGTGTCCCTCCCTAAATTGGAGCAAGTGCAAATGCTCATTAAAGCCTGGATGTTCTATTCCAGTGGAGAGGGTTACTGTGGAAGGTGCATAGGAGGTCTGAGAAGGAAAAGAGCTGTTATCCCCCAAGGCAGGAAGTCGAAGGTGGCTACCTGGTCATCCCGGTATGTCCCAGGTCTGTTCCAGTGTGGAGTGCTACCAGCTAGGGACACCGGGGCCGAGCAGACTGGCTCCTGAGCCATTTCCAGGTGGCCGAGGCTTTGTCGGGCCTGTGCCACAGCTCAGCTTCTCCCTCTGCCCGTTTATGGTTCCTTCCCCTTCCTTGCACAGGTGGTGCCCAGCTGGCAATAACAGTATCACCAGGGACACGGTATTTCACTGACGAGTCCAGATGGATGTGGATGTGACAATAGGTTTATTAGCTGTGCTTTGACTCAAATATCTGGGGCTACTGGAAGCAGGTGATAATTGCCTTATCTCTTTATAGTAGGCAGAAATTGCTATATTTGAGAGACATGCATGCTGTCATTATTTTAGGTTCTTACCATTGGAACTCTCAGTTGATGTATTTGATGAGAAATAATGCTGAAGAATATAGTGGTTGAGAGCATGAGTTCTGGAGTAAAGCTGCCTGGTTCAAATCCTAACTTTGGGGATGGCTGGGTGGCTTAGGCAAGTGGCTTAACTTGTCTGTACTCTAGTTTCCTCATCTGCAAAATGAAGGCAGCACTGGTATGCTCTTCTGGGATGTTATGTGGATTAAGCGAGATAATGTTGGTAAAGTGATTCACGTTCAGTCAGTCATCAGTCAGCGAGGGCTAATACTAATTCTTTATCCAGTGGAAATATTTACACACTATTGTTTAGAATCATGGAAACATTTCCTGACACCACATAACACTGACACTTTCTGATCATCATATGGTGGGAAAATCATTATTCTTAGCGGTGGTAAGAATGCAGTAGCAAGAATATTTACTGAACACCTGATCGTGTTGGATCTGGCATGAATCTTATCAACTATTTCAGGTAATGACTATTATCTCCATTTTGTAAATAAGGAAAACTGGATTAGACACTTGTCCAAAGTCAGAGAACCAGTAGGGAGTGTGGCTGGGGTTCAAACCCAGATCTGTGTCACCACGAGGGCAGTGCCCATGCCTCTAATTTGGTGATACTTCTCGTCAGTGTCATGAAAAAAAAAAATCCATTTTCAATTTTGTTTCATAAAACCGTGTGATTTCTTGGCCCTTATTATTTCCCTGGTGGCTGAGCATGCAGGATCTAGAATGCAACCGTGGCGTTCACATTCTGACTCTACCACTTGCTCTGTGCTTTGGGGACAGTTATTTAACCTTTCTGTTTTTGCCATCACTAGTCTGTTGTGAGAATAAAAGGAGAATGGGCTTGGCAAATAGCGAGTGTTCAGTATCATTATTACTGTTGTTTTTTATTATTCTATTAGGTGTCTGATGTTCAACGAATGCTTGAATCCAGGCTCTTGGACATTGGTTCGTACTTCCGTAATGGTGATAGGTAATAATTAGGGAAACTGAGAGTTATTAAGAAATATTAGTCATATTTGCATATCATGCCAAATGATCTATGTCTGGGGGTGAATGAAAGGGAGCTCTTTGAAGTGCCCAGAAAAACTTCCTGAGATGATATGTACTTTGAGTCTCACAAAAAATACAACTAGCAGACAAGGTAAGAGATTACAAAATTATTTCAGAAGTTGACTAAAGAAGAAAGGAAAACACATTGGGTTAGGTAATGTAATTCATCTCAATAGCGAGCAGTCATTTTGCTTTTTACCAGCAGGACATGGTTAAAGACAAGGGTAGATATAAGGTACTTATAAGATATAACCCATATATAAGGTACCTATCCATCATGGAATTTACAGTCAGAGGGTACTGCAAAGCTCCACATGAGATGTTAGAGGACTAGCTGCGGAATGGGAAGAGTTCAGTTTTCAGTCACCAACAACTGCTTCTAACTGGGATCCAGCACTCCCTGTATGTATACTCTTGAGCCCATTACTTAACTCACTGAGGCCCGATTTCCTCATCGGCATAATATAATATTCATTGGTGTGGAGACTGAATGAGATAATGTGCACAAAACCCCAAGCCCCTAACAGAAAGCCTGTCACATAGAAGGCACTATTGTTCATCCTGGGAGTTTTGATCTCACATCATAAGCCAAACCATTCTTTTGTTTTCTTTTTTAAGATTTTATTTATTTATTTGAGAGAGAGAGAGAGAGAGAGAGAGAGCGAGCACACGAGTAGGGAGAAGGGAAAAGGGAGAGAGAATCTCAAGCAGACCCTATATAAGTGCAGAGCCTGACATGGGGCTCAATCTCACGACCCTGAGACTGTGACCTGAGCCAAAACCAAGAGTTGGACACTTAACTGACTGCACCGTCGAGGTGCCTCCATCCAAACCGTTATTTTCTATACCATTCCTTTGTCACTTATTCTCAGGCTACCGATAAAAACGTTTTGTCCACTTGCTCTGTAACGTTGCCAAAGTGTTAAATTATTTAATGTGAGCATCTCCTTAAATACACCATACATTCTTTGGAGTCATGGGTCATGAACAAATTTCTACCACTCATTTCAGGTGCACACAAAGAAGTAGGAACAAAGCATAGCCCCCCAGCCTCTAGAAGGTAAGACATTACACAAATACATCCAACATAAATATATGACACAATTAATCTTATACGTCTTAAATGTGAATAAATATTCATGATCTATTTCTCATTTCAGAAATCAGTATTTCATGGTACATTTTTCCAGTCACATAAACCACACAAGGTTTTGTATTTGCGAAGATGGATCCATCTGTTCATCCATCCACCCACTATTTACCAAGTAGTTACAGAAAATTAATTATTTGCCAGGTACTCTTCTAATGTATTGTTTCAGAACTTTCATGATTTACAAAATTTTGCAATATACAATAGTTTGCCATACCGTTCCATTGACAGGATCTGTGCTCTTGAAGGACAATAATGGGGTCATGTCTCTTATTCTTTCTGATCCTTTGGTGCCAATCCGATTTCCTTCAGGTGTGGTTGTAAACCAGGTGCCTACATGAACCTCCACGGGAGTTACTCTCTGAACTGTCTCTGGGTGAGGTTCATGGCTTTCATTCTTATGTGCCATTAATGACTGATTCTTGTGACTTTTCCCTGCAGAAGGTCAAGTAAAATTAAACACAATATAATTATAATATCAATTACGTAGATTATTCATTAGGTTTTAACACACTGTAAGTGACCTCAGACACGGTGACATAGAAATTCTAAGTGGTATTCATCAATTATATTATTTCTCAAGTGGGAAAAATACCTATTCTCGTCAATTTCTGTATAATTTTGAGTGTTGCCTAGAGCTCCCTGGATTCCAGATTTGGAGTTTTTTACCCTAGTTTTTAAAGCCTACCTTTGTTCTGTACCTCAGATTCCTTCTTTTGACTTACTGAACTCTAGCATTTTACCAGATTTTTTCACTCTTCATTCCCCTGTGTCATTTTGTTAGTCATAAATAGGAAAGAGTTTTCTTTAGCCCTGTATCTGAAGGACTTTACCAATCAGGCATACATCCTTGGCATCTCACTAGGGGAGGGGATCTGTAAAATTCAACTACGACATTGGTAATCACCTGATGCATCCTTCCTCCCATTCCCTCCCCACCACCACCTATTTGGAAAGGAATACAGAACTGAAAAAGCCTTATGGAACTCTGTGAATAATACCTCAATCCCTCTATCATAGATATATTTCCTCCTTTTGTTTAAATAATGATGAGTGATCTGTAGATGAGACTGGCCAGTATTATCAAACCGCAGTGATGAGGTAAACTCAGACCCAGAAGCAAATTACAAGCAAAGACAGTGAAGAATTGTTAACTCTAGGAAGAATCCTCGGATTCAGAGTATGAAATGTGCATCAGAGCATGGATCTTGGCCTAAGATGCAGATTTAACTAATGGGAAGTGCATAGTAATACATATACATGAAGCTAGGCTTTACCTTTGCCCTAAGATTTAATTCGGACTTATTTGTATTTCCAGAGTATTAAAAATGAACTGATAGATCTAAAGAAATTATTTAGAATGACTCTCAGAGAGTCAAAGAAATAGAAATAATTAAAGAGAGTAAAAGTCTCTAATATATGCAAAAAAATGGAACAGAAACAAGATGTGAAAAGGCAATTATTGATAATTTTCCAGAATAAATGAAGGGTACTAATCCATAGATTCAAGAATCCCAATTTATTGTCACTTGGATAAATAAAAAGAAATCCACACCTAGCTAAATTGTATTGAAATTATAATAAGAAAAAGAAAATATTTTCAAAGCAGTTAGATTATCTTCACAGCAAAAACAATTAGACTGAGAGCCTACTTTTCAACAGCAACACTGGAAACAAGAAGAGTCTAAACAATTTCTGTCAGTATACTGGAGGAAAAAAACACTTATTAATCCAGAATTCTATACCCAGTGAAATTATCATCCAAGGATGGAGAGAACATAAAGACATTTTCAGAAAATATCTGTTATGTAATAAATGGATCAGGAGCTCTGGTTAAAAGACAAAAATTATAGCCTGGTGGTGGGTGTTAAAGAAGGCACGGATTGCATGGAGCCCTGGATGCTATGAGCAGACAAGGAATCGTGGAACACTACATACAAAGCTAATGATGTACCTTATGGTGACTAACATAAGACAATAAAAAAGGATGAAAATTATCACACTGAATGTTTAAAATATTCACCCATAAGTTGCTTGCAAGAGATACACTTAAACATAAACCACTGAAAGTAAGATAAAGTATGAAGAAGTTATACAGCAAAGGGATTAAACAACAGCTGGCGTGGCTATAATAATATAAGCAAAATAGACATTAGGGCACAAAGAATCCTAGAACACAAAGCCATTGCACACTGTTAAGTTATATTTACCTGGAAGATATCTAAATTTGTAAGTTCATAAAATTACATCCTCAAAGTATTTAAAGAAAAATCTTACAGAACTATTAAAAAGATACAGTAATTTCAGAAATAAATATTAAATTATAAGGAGGATAGACTTAGATAGACTATTCTACCCTTATTTAAACACATTTATGCTGAATAAATTGAGATAGTTGGTTAAAAATATCTGTGAAGTTATACAATAGGGGTTGGCCATTTTGACCTGCAGAGCAAATATGGCTTGCTGACTGTGAAGTAATATTTCTTTTGACATTTCTTTCTTTTTTTAAAAAAGAGTATTTATTTATTTATTTGACAGAGAGAGATACAGCCAGAGAGGGAACATAAGCAGGGGGAGTGAGAGAGGAAGAAGCAGGCTTCTGCTGAGCAGGGAGCCCAACACGGGGCTCGATCCCGGGACTCTGGGATCATGATCTGAGCTGAGGGCAGACGCTTAATGACTGAGACACCCAGGTGCCCCTTCTTTTGACATTTCTATATAATTAAAAGACCAAAAGAAAAATACTTTGTGATACATGAAAATTATATGAAATTTAAATTTTAGTGTCCATAAATAAGTTTTTTTTAAACACAATACATCATGTTCATTTAATTATGTACTGTCTCTGGCTATTTTCATGCTATAATGGCAGAGATGAGTAGTTGTGACAGAGACAATATGGCTCAAAAAGACTAAATAAACACAGGGTGTTATACATAATGAATAAATCACTGAACACTACATAAAAAACTAATGATGTACTAGATGTTGGCTAATTGAACATAATAAAAACATATTTACTATCTTGCCCTTTGCAGAGAAGTTTGCTGAACTTGGAAATAGACTGGGTAACACAGCTAACAGTTTTGAGCTAACAGTTATAAAGAGAACTCTATACTCAGTAACTACAGGATACAAGCCCTTTTCAATCATACAGACTTTTTTTTTTAAAAGATTTTATTTATTTGACAGAGAGAAATATAGCCAGAGAGGGAACACAAGCAGGGGGAGTGAGAGAGGGAGAAGCAGGCTTCCTGCCGAGCAGGGAGCCCGATGTGGGACTCGATCCCAGGTCTCCAGGATCATGACCCCAGCGGAAGGCAGTCGCTTAACCAACTGAGCCACCCAGGCGCCCCCATACAGACTTTTTAAAACACTTTCGCATATTTGAGAGTATACATCATGTTTCAACGAATTTCAAAATATTTGTTAAACATCAATTATTAGGGGTGCCTGAGTGGCTCAGTCTGTTAAGCATCTGCCTTTGGCTCAGGTCCTGAGATCTCAGGGTCCTGTGATTGAGCCCCTGCACTAGGCTCCCTGCTTGGTGAGGAGCCTGCTTCTCCTTCTCTCACTCCCCTGCTTGTGTTCCCCCTCTTGCTCTCTCTCTCTGTTAGTAAATAAATAAAAAAATCTTTTAAAGAAAATAAAAAATAAAACCAACATCTAACTTAAAAAAATCAATTATTAAAAAACCCTAGAAACACCTCACAGTTTTGGGAATTTAGAAACATTTAAAAATAACCTGTGGTTTTAAAAGGAAGTCATTCTGGAATTAGAAATTTTAGAGCTAAAAAAATAATGAAAATCTAAATAGTATTTCTTGTGAGATGGGACAAGTACTTCTGGAATAGCAAGAAAGTACATTCAAAAAGGCATTCTTTCAACAAAATTGTGAGAACAGTAGGGAAAGATATCAAAATCAACTCTTTCAGAAATCTGGAAATAAACCAAAGGATTACAACAATCAGCTGAACTTCAGTAAGAACAACTGTTTTGTGGTATTATAACTCATCAGATTCTCATCCTCCACCTTTCCCATCTCCAACTGTGCAGCAGCCTTGAAAAACAGTAGCCTTCGAATCACAGTAGCTATGAAAACCAACAGTGTGGCAGCAGCTAGAGGGGACAAATAGGTCTTGAATTCTCCCAAGAAGCCCCATTCCCAGAGACTTATCACTGTTTGCTCTGAAAATTCCCTGAAAATCCTCACTCTGACGTGACTCAGAAGTCACTCATTGTAAACAACCTTATCCTGGGGCCCTGGTTCAAGCACTCGGTGGCAATCACTCCTAATGTGCCTGTCTCAGGCAGCAATAAGAGTTGGGACACACAGAGGCTGACCTAAACACCTGAAAGGAAAAGCTGGGGAATGAGATGACCGCAGGGAAGTTGAAAAACTCTGACATTTTCCTGTGGCCAGATGCACCTGGAGGACTGTACTCGTGTCCCGGAAAGACCTACAAGTGCTGGATCTCTCACCTCTGGCTGACCTTGGGGCTCGGGCTAGGATCTAAGCTGGTGAGAGTAATGAAGAGATGCCCAGTAAGCACACACAACCCCTTGGCAACGGCTGGGAGACTTTCTGGATTGAGGCATGTCAGCAAATCCCCAGCTCGCTGACCACTGACTGAACACAGCACACAGGACAGAGGGGGGAGACTTACAAGAATAAGTTCAGAAAAGTCTCTGAACAAACACAATAACAGCAACAACAAACACTGGGCATTGGATCTTATTTCCAAAGTTGCTGTAAAGCAAAAAAGGTTGGAATAAGAAAGTTCAGCAAGATTTCAAGACACAGGGGCACCTGGGTGGCTCAGTTGGTTGGGCGACTGCCTTCAGCTCAGGTCACGATCCCAGAGACCCGGGATCGAGTCCCACATTGGGCTTCCTGCTCAGCGGGAAGCCTGTTTCTCCCTCTCTCACTCCCCCTGCTTGTGTCCCCTCTCTGGCTGTGTTTCTCTCTGTCAAATAAATAAAATCTTAAAAAAAAAAAAAAGATTTCAAGACACAAAGGCCAAAACACAAAAAATCAACTGTGTTGGTGTACACCATCAATGAACAATCCCCAAATTAAGAAAACAATCTCATTTTTAATAGGCTCAGGGAGAACAGGAAATAGGAAAAATTTAACATAACAATTGTTAATAATTGTATACTGAAAACTATAAAAAGTACTGAATGAAATTGAAGAAGACCTAAAGAAATAAAAAGATATCAGCAGTTCATGAATTAGAGACAATATTGTTAAGATGTCAATGCTCTCAAATTTTATCTATATGTTCAGTGGAATCTCTATGAAAATCCCAGCTATCTCTTTTGCAGAAATTAATATGATCCTAAAATTCATACAGAAATGATAGAGACCCAGAATAGTCAAAACTACAAAGTAAAAGTAAAACAAACACGAGTGACTCAAACTTATAAAGTTATAGTAGTCAGGACAATTAGATGTTGCAAAAGGATAAGCATACAGATGAGTGGCACAGAAATAAGACTCTAAAATTAAACCTTAATGTTTATGGTTAATTGATTTTTGACTGAAGTGCCAACCAATTCAGTGGGGGAAATAACTGCCTTTTTAAAAAACTCAAAAGAATGAATTTGGACACCTATTGCATATTATATAAAAAATGATATAAAAATGGATGTAAAAGCCCCTAATGCAAAGCTAAAAATTTTGAACTCTTAGAAGAAAATACAGGAATAATCTTTGTGACTTAGGATTATGCAATGATTTCTTAGATATAATACCAAAAGTACAAGCAACCAGAGGGATAAAAACCAGATAAATTGTACTTCAGCAAAATGGACACCATGAAAAGACACCATCAAGAATATGGAAAGGGCGCCTGGGTAGCTCAGTGGGTTAAAGCCTCTGCCTTCGGCTCAGGTCATGATCTCAGGGTCCTGGGATAGAGGTCCGCATCAGGCTCTCTGCTCAGCAGGGAGCCTGCTTCCTCCTCTCTCTCTGCCTGCCTCTCTGCCTACTTGTGATCTCGCTCTCTGTCAAATAAATAAATAAAATCTTAAAAAAAAAAAAAGAATATGGAAAGCCCAAAGACTGGGAAAAAATATTCACAAATCATGTACCTAATTTGTATCTGATTAGGAACTTGTATCCAAAATACACAAAGGGTATTTACAAAAAGTAAGAAGACAAATAACCCAGTACAAAATTGAGGAAAGGATTTGAATAGACATGTCTCCAAAAAAGACAGACATATGTCCACTAAGCATGTGAAAATGATTTCAACATCAATAATCATTAAGAAAATGCAAATCAAAACCAAAATAGGATACCACTCTAAAAATAGAGTTATCCTATGACCCAGCAATTGCACTATTGGGTATTTATCCCAAATATACAGATGTAGTGAAAAGAAGGGCTACAATAGACAAAATGTGGAAAGGGCCAAGATGCCCTTCAACAGATGAATGGATAAAGAAGATGTAGCCCATATACACAATGGAATATTACTCAGCCATCAGAAAGGATGAACACTCAACTTTTTTTTTTTTAGGATTTTTTTTTTTTAATTTATTTGACAGAGAGAAACACAGCGAGAGAGGGAACACAAGCAGGGGGACTGAGAGAGGGAGAAGCAGGCCTCCCGCCGAGCAAGGAGCCCAATGTGGGGCTTGATCCCGGGTCTCCGGGATCATGACCTGAGCCGAAGGCAGTCGCCCAACCAACTGAGCCACCCAGGCGCCCCTGAATACTCAACTTTTGCATCAACTTGGGTGGTTCTGGAGGAGTTTATGCTAAGTGAAATAAGTCAAACAGAGAAAGTCAATTATCATATGGTTTCACTTATTTGTGGAATGTAAGGAATAACATGAAGGACATTAGAAGGGAAAAACGAAGGCGGAGAAATCCAAGTGGGAGACAAACCATGAGAGACTACAGACTCCAGGAAACAAACTGAGGATTTTAGATGGGAGAAGGGTGGGGGGATGGGTCACTTACATGCGGTGCATAAGGGGTAATATAGAAGACAGTAGAAGGAAAGTAAATGGGAAGTAGGGTAATTCAGGGAGAGCAATGAAACAAGAGAGATTTTGGACACAGAAAAAAACTGAGGGACTTGGGGTGGAAGGAAGGGGGTAGGGGGATGGGAGAGCCTGGTGGTGGGTACTGGGGGCACCTATTGCGTGGAGCACTGGGTGTGGGGAATGGGCAATGAATCTTGGAACACTGAAAAAAAAAATTAAGTAACACTAAAAATAAATAAATAAATAAATAAATAAATAAATAAATAGATAGGAGGGCACAAATTGCATGGAGCACTGGGTGTTACATGCAAACAATGAATCATGGAACATTACATCAAAAACTAATGATGACAAACATAACACAATAAAAATAAATAAATAAAATAAAATCCTAATGCCTAAGCAGAAACCCAATACCCTCAAAATAATAATAAAAAATAAATACAATTTTAAAAAGAAAAAAAGAAAAAGAAAAATGGCTCCAGACAGAAATGGAATGTGAAGAAATAGGAACCCCCTCGTCCATGCTGGTGAGTATGGAAAATAATGGAGCTGCTTTGGAAAAGTAGTTTGTTGGGTGCTCAAAATGAGAAACAGAATTACCATTCTAGCAATTCCACTCCTGGGTGTCTACTCAAGAGAAATAAAAATATATGTCCACACCAAAACGTGTACAGAAATGTTCATATCAACCTTATTTGCAATTTCTCCAAAGTGGAAAAAACTCATCAGTTGATGAGTAGATAAACTGTGGTGTATCCATACAACAGATTACTGGACCATAAACATGAAGTGCTGACTCAGGTTACGATATAGCAGAGCCTTGAAAACAGTATGCTACCTAAAAGAAGCCGTCACAAAAGGCCTTATGTTGTATGCTTCTCTTTATATGAAATGTCCAGAATATGTAAATCCATAGTAACAGAAAGAAGATTGGTGGTTCCAAGGTTCTGGGTAGAGGGGAAAAGAGAGCGTCGGCTCATGGGTACTGGTTTTGGGGAGAGGGTGAGGGAAGAGAGGAATAAATAGAGCACAGATTTGTTTTTCTTTTCACAGGGGGTAAAATTATTCTGTGTTATTGTTGTGGTAGATTCACTGCATCACGCATTTGTCAAAACTCTTAGAACTACAAAACGGGAAGAATGAAGCCTAATGCAAACTAGGACTTAAGTTAATAACAATGTATCAATATTGGTTCATCAATTGTGACAAATGTGTTTAAAAGAGGGAAAATTTTGAGAGAGGTAGGCAGGAAGTGTAGGGGAATTCTGTAAATTCTGCTCATTTTTTTTTCTATAAACCTAAAATTGCTCTTTAAAAAATAGTCTCTTAGTTTTTTGTTTGTTTGTTTGTTTTGTTTTAAGTGAATACATCATCTTGGATGGATGGGCTTTAAAGAAATCTGGAGCACACCATCCTGGAGGTAGAAGCCCTTTGGAACTCTGCCCTGTTCTAAGAGAACCCTTACATCAAGCCCTCTCCCACCAAAAAAGGAGGGGAGCCTTTGAGCTGGGAAGTTTGAAAACAATGAGAGTGCTTTCATTCACTTCAACCAAGAACCCTCAGTTACTACTAAGGGGAAGTCTATTTCCTTAAATTTTGAGTGACCAAAAAGGGAATTCAGTTTGCCTCTATACAAGGTCATTGGTTACTTTGGGAAGATGTGTGAAATTAACAAAGATTAAATCTTGGGTCTTGGATCATTTAAGCCCTATGAGAAATTGAGAAAAATTTGCAGTGTAGGTGCCTAGACTCCAGTCCCAGCTCTACCACTTAGTAGCTGAGAGACCTTGAGATAGTTACTTAACCTCTCTCAGTCTCAATTCCCTCATCTGTAAAGTGGAATTATTAAAATATATATCATACAGGGTTGCTATGAGGATTAGCTGATTTACTATTTAAAAGTATTCAGAATTATGCCCAGAACACAAATACACATCTCTTAAATATAAATAAGATAATAAATATCCCAATAGTAAACAGAAAATATGTGAATAGAAAATTCACAAAAAGAAAAAAAATTGATAAATATTTAACCTCCCCAGTAATAAATGTAGAATCACATAACAAAAAAATTATTAATTATCTATCAAATCAAATGAAATCAGATTAAAAGAATAAGGGAATCCAGCACTGGCAAGGGTATGAGGAAGCAGGTTATTTCCATACTTCCATTATTTCCATATTTCCAGCATTGGAAGCTGGGGTATAAATCGAGAATATCTCTGAGGAGAACAATTTCATATATTATGGCGGGCACGGTTGACTGCTTACGCACTTGTTATCCAATTTCCTTTCCCCCTAATAGTGGTGCTTATCTCCTGAGGGAAAACAGTCAGCTACGTCAGATGCTTGTTTTCCCAGTTTAGGTCTTCGTTTTGAGAGTTACCGTATGAGAACCTCACCCCCAGAGCTGGTGTGGCCTTCCCCCAGCTCGCAACTTGGAGGAAAAGGTCAAGAGAACCAACGAGGTGCCTC
The DNA here is from genome assembly GCA_004023965.1 of Spilogale gracilis. Taxonomy (NCBI): domain Eukaryota; kingdom Metazoa; phylum Chordata; class Mammalia; order Carnivora; family Mephitidae; genus Spilogale; species Spilogale gracilis. The sequence continues at coordinate 63,816 of PITA01010223.1, forward strand.
GTCAGTACCCTGGAGTCATTGATCTGCTCAACCAAAGCTGAAACAGGAGCCTAGGCACTAGAGCCAGTGCTGTGTAAGAGTATGTAACACAGGAAAATGTTCACTATTTATTACTAAGAGCAAAAAGCAGTCCATGAAACAGTGTGTAATGCTGTGATTCCTATACATGAATATAATCGTGGAAAAGATGAGAAGTGTAAAACTTATTAAACCCATTATCAACTTAGAGGCTGCGGTTACTACCTTTCTTCGGAATCACAATCTCAGCCGGTGCTATTTCCGACTTCTGCTGAGAAACTGTGTCCACCACCTCTCCAGTGTAAGGGGCTGGCGGCATGTCGACAGGAGGAGAGACAGGACCTGAATCAGGACTGCTGCTCACAACACCATCTGCAAAGAGAACCTGAAGGAAGAGCACACGTTCTTACACTCTCAGGAGCAAGGAAGACGGCGGGTGACATTTAATACTGTGTATCAAACTGGCGGAAGTTAAAATTTAAAATGTTGTTTGAAGATTTCCAGACTCAGCACGAAGCAAATTATTACAGGATGGGAGCTTTCGAGTTCAGAGACCACAGCTTAATAACCAGCACCGTTATATTATTTATGGTTTTCCATTTACCTTCTATTTTGTTTCTTTTCTGTTTATATCTTGTCTTTTATTGGATTGACTCGAGTTTTTATTTTTTGGTATTGATTTGTTTTATTTTTATATTCTCCATTTTATGCAACTAGAAATTTACCTGTTCTATTTCAACTCATATAATGACTACTTTTAAAATTTTATCACATATTTAAATGTTTCATCTCTATCAACATCTATCTCTAGTATGTATCTCATTTACAGGTATCATCAGTCCATCTACCCAAATCAGTAGCTCTAGCCTACCAGTGAGCATGATTAAAACCCCCACCAGTGCTGCTGATGAGAAATCTAATGTCCATTCAGTTCTCATTCTATAGGAGGTAACTGGTTTCTATAAGGAAGATTTTGGGATTGTCTATCTGTGCAAGCCCCAAACTGCATTATGATATGATGATCTTTTTTTTAAAGATAATTAGTATCAGGCCTGCTTGGCACTTGGCTGTCCTCTTTAATCTGAAGTTCTTTTCTTTTCTTTTCTTTTCCTTTTTTCTTTTTCTTTTTCTTTTTATAACTCTGGGAAAACTCCCTAGATTATTTCTTTCATTATTTTTTCCCCTTCACTCCCACTATTTTCTTCTTCTGGAGATTGTATTTTTTTTTACTTTAAATTTATTTTATTTTTTCAGTGTTCCAAGATTCATTGCCCATGCCCCACACCCAGTGCTCCACGCAATAGATACCCCCAGTACCCACCACCAGGCTCTCCCATCCCGCACCCCTCCCTCCAAGTCCCTCAGTTTGTTTCTGTGTCCAAAGTCTCTCATGTTTCATTTCTCTCCCTAAATTACCCTACTTCCCATTTCCTTTACTTCTCCTACTGTCCTCTATATTACCCCTTATGTACCACAAGTAAGTGAAACCATGTGATACTTCACTTTTTCTACTTGGATTATTTCACTCAGCATAATCTCTTCCAATCCAGTCTATGTTGCTACAAAAGTTAGATATTCATCCTTTCTGATGGAGGCGTAGTATTTCATTGTATATATGGACCACATCTTCTTTATCCATTCGTCTGTTGAAGGGCACCTTAGCTCTTTCCACAGTTTGGCAATTGTGGCCATTGCTGCGATGAACATTGGGGTACATATGGCCCTTCTTTTCACTACATCTGTATCTTTGGAGTAAATACCAAGTAGTGCAATTGCAGGGTCATAGGGAGCTCTATTTTTAATTTTTTTAAGGAATCTCCACACTGTTTTCCAAAGTGGCTGCACCAACCCAACTTGCATTCCCACCAACAGTGTAAGAGGGTTCCCCTTTCTCCACAGCCTCTCCAACACTTGTTTCCTGACTTGTTAATTTTGGCCATTCTGACTGGTGTAAGGTGGTAGCTCAGTGTGGTTTTGACTTGAATTTCTCTGATAGCTAGTGATGCTGAACACTTTTTCATGTGCCTATTAGCCACTTGTATATCTTCTATGGAGAAGTGCCTCTTCATGTCTCTTGCCCATTTTTTGATGTGTTCATCTTCTTTTTGGATGTTGACTTTGAGTAGTTCTTTATAGATCTTGGATACCAGCCCTTTGTCTGTAGTGTCATTTGCAAATGTCTATACTGCCCAGAGCAATCTATACTTTCAATGCCATTCTGATCAAAATTCCACCAACATTCTTCAAAGCTTTGGAACACACAATCCTAAAATTTATATGGAACCAACAAGACCCCGAATCGCTAAGGAATTGCCGAAGAAGAAAAACAAAGCTGGGGGCATCTTATTACCTGACTTCAGGCTTTATTACAAAGCTGTGATCACCAAGACAGCATGGTACTGGCACAAAAACAGACAAATAGACCAATGGAACAGAGTAGACAGTCCAGATATGGACCAGCAACTCTATGGTCAAATCATCTTCGACAAAGCAGGAAAAAATATCCAGTGGAAAAAGACAGTCTCTTCAATAAATGGTGCTGGGAAAACTGGACAGCTACATATAGAAGAATGAAACTAGACCATTCTCTTACACCACACACAAAGGCAAACTCGAAATGGATGAAAGACCTCAACGTGAGGCAGGAATCCATCAAAATCCTGGAAGAGAACATAGGCAGTAACCTCTTTGACATCAGCCACAGCAACTTCTTTCAAGACACGTTTCCAAAGGCAAAGGAGACAAAAGCGAAAATGAACTTCTGGGACTTCATCAAAATAAAAAGCTTCTGTACAGCAAAGGAAACAGTCAACAAAACAAAGAGGCAACCCACGGAATGGGAGAGGATATTTGCAAATGACACTACATGGAGATTGTATTTTTCAGATCCCTTTTCCATGTCTCATAAGTCTTCTCTTCTTCATAATCCACTTCCCCACCTTAATTTTTCACAATTGTTTTTCTTCTTGTTTTTACCTCCTTTAAATTTTTTAATTGAAGTATATTGACATACAATACTGTAAGTTTCATATATATGTATATATATATCTCACTGCAACACAGTGATTTGATAAATAATTAACATTTTTAATATTTAAGAACTCTTTATTTTTTCCACAGTAACTGTTGTTTTTTTATTGTAATTTTGTAGACTGTTAATCTCTCAAGTCTCTGCCTATGTTACTTTTACTCACTTTCAAGTTTTTGTTTAACTATGTATTCTTATTTTTAGATGCTATTTAATTTTTTTTTTCTGTAATTACTTTCATGCAGTTGGTTTTTCTCTAAAGGTTGATGATTCTTGGGTGCATGGTCATTGGTCTCCCCGAGGATCCCTTTTCACTTCTCATGGTGTATCCTCTGATCACAGAAGCAATTTCCCTGTGATTCCAGGGGAGGGACAGAGCAGGGGGTATGGCCTATGGCTATGACGACTTCTGGTTCCCACCGTGCAGGTAGTAGTGAGTACCGGGGACATTAACTGGTCTGGTTGCAGAGCTCCATCTGTGAAGTGTCTGTGTTGGAACTTCTGATTTTTAATTTTGCTGCAGGTTTTCTCTTGTACATATTTTATACTTTTCTTTTATTTCTCCATCAGTCTGATCTCATCTGACTTGCATTTTCTAGAAATTCTCCTAATCTTCCGATCCACGGATGGCCCATTTTGCTGCTTTCCAGTACTGTTACAAATTTATTATTTAAAAGTGTTTTTAAAATTATTCTAAGGTGCCTCGAGGGGGGAGGCGGTAAACACTTCATCTTAGATCACATACAGGGTAAGTTTGTTTGTATCCTGTATTGCACAGAAGACTATACTAGTCTCCATTTGTCATTTTAAGTGTCATGCATTTTCAAATGAATTGTCCCTCTTGCCTACCATAATACTGTTCTTTACCCACAACTTGTTTGTATCGTACAAACAAGTACAGGAAGAAAATTATTTATCTATCATTCCTTTACCTGTGTGGATCCATCCAACATGTATTTGACAACAGTGCCTTGCCTGGTGATGACTCTTGAGGCCTCCTGATCCACGGGTGGCATCACCGTTTTGTAGAATTCATAGTGCTTCACCTTTTGGGGGTAGCTCTGCCGGACCAGGATGTCCCAAGTGTGTTCCTCATCCATAACATTCTGACCTTAAAAAAAGAAAAGAAAAAAAAAAAAGAGCCTTCCTATGAACTGGGCAATGATGTGTAGCTGGGATTTTTTTCCTTTTGCTTAATTTTTTTCATTCTAATGCCTACATCTGGATACCAGGGCAATTTTCATGGCATGACGGATAGCCCAGATCACGGGTGTTTTGCTCCCTTTGTTATAGTCAAGTGTAGTAGAGAAGGTTATCTACAAGTACTTAATAGGTACCTTCTCCATGTATAACCCATTCTTCTAAGGAATTCCAGGATATCCTTGGCGAAATTAGGAAGGAAGCAGAGTTTTGCTGTCTTAGACGTTCCCCTTTCTCCCTGTGGGTACTCTTCTCTTGCCTTTGAGTAAGCTCTCGCCCCTGTATGCACAGTGTTATCCTAGGGCCCCCTGGTTGCCTGGAGCCCAGGGGAACTTGCTCAGGCTTGCCCCTCCTAAATCATTCATCACCTATCAAAGTTAACATAATCCCCTCATCTCGAACCAAATCTACATTTTTCTCAGGCTCTATTCTTAGCTGGCAATCAAGGAGAAAAGTGCCTAATAAGTTCCTTCAATGAAAGTATTATCGTTGAGAATTTCTGGCATACAATTAACTATTCAGTTTTTGCTAACTGATTACTTTCTCTTCTCAACTTATAAAGTGTTTGATCAACATGTAATGATGATATTTCAAGGACTATATCAGGCTCATAGAAAAATATTTTGCAATGAGGGCCCTTCATGATACCCTCTAAGTCACAGAAGTATTGGTAACAATAACGTAATAAGCATTATGGAGATGTTTACAGATGTCGAACGCTTTGTATATGTATTTTATTCAGCCCACCTCCACAAGCCTTTAAGAAAAACAGTTTCACTTTCCAGAGTTTCAGATGAAGAAATGGGGTTTTGGAAGGGTTATAGCTTCTCCAAGATCACACAGTCAGTAAGGGGCAGGCCTCGGACATGAACATGTCTCTGTGCTTAACTATTTTCTCATGTTGTGAAAACAACAGCTGCTACCCTGACCAAGACAAACAAACAAACAAACAAACAAAAAACCACAACCTCCTCCAAACCTAACACTAGAATAGTATGCTTTCGGTTAGAAAGTATTTTCTCATTTAATACTTGTAACAACCATGTTTAGTAAACGACACAATTTTATAAATGAAGAAATTCAGGTAGAGAGGGGTTATCCCTGTCGAAGGTCACCCAAAAAAGCTCATTCTTTTTCTTTTTTTTATTTATTCATTTGACAGAGAGAGGGGGAGAACACAAGCAGAGGGAGTAGCAGGCAGAGGGAGAAGCAGGCTCCTCACTGAACAGGGAGCCTGATGTGGGGCTCAATCCAGGACCACTGGAATCACTATCTGAGCTGAAGCTAGATGCTTAACCGACCGAGCCACCCAGGCGCCCAGAAAAGCGAATTCTTCTTATACTGTGTGACCTTCCCTTCCTCTGTCCAAAGCTGACCTTGAAAACATTGCTACTTTGGTATTTATGTTGACTTGAATTGGGACAGTCATAATATATGGAAGATTTTTAAAAGATTAGGTGTTCTGAGCAGGGTTATTAATAACCACATGGTCTACACTGGCATAAGGATGAAAATATCAGACTAAGTAATGAAACTAATAAGAAAAAACAGGTGAAATAGGTATTAAGCTGGGGTTTGATAATAGGGTCAAGCAAACAAGCAAACAAATATTGTTCTTATCTAGAAATATCCCTGTTAGTACACTCATAACGTCTTTGATTTTAGAAGACCCTTGATGGCTGTTACACAGTCAATCCCATCATGGAAAACCTGGATGACTTGGAATCCTTAGAAATAGAAACAAGGGATCGTGGGCTTTTTTTAATATTGATAAAGTCTAATGAAAAGCAAAATTGAAACAAGCCAGATAAACTGCAGCACTTAGTTTCTTTTCATTTGGGTGGCCAGTAATATGACATTGAATTAGTTTTCAATAGGCATACTCTTTTTTTGATACTCTTTTTAAATACAGTGTATATAAGGGAATTATAATAAGGAGGATATTTGGTTGTGACTAATAGTCAGGATCCACTGGTACAACAAAACATTTATCAGATGGAGAAATGTGGTCCAGAGCTAGTACGTAACTGAAAGGGCCATATATATAACTCAAGTCCCCGGCCAGTGCTGTGCTAATTCTGCTGCAAGAGTGGGCCTCCCTATCAGTGACACAAATTCAGTAACTGATGTGAATGTCCCATCATGTTAATCAAAGAAGTCCCACTTGTACTCGTTTAGTCATCTTAATAAGTTAGAGGCCGTGAACAGAAATAACAGACTTTATAAAATTATATCCTAATACCTGGGAACGATACTGATTCCCTTCAACCACTTAACCTGCACTTGTCTCCACTTAGTTTATGCTCACTGTTTTTTGATTTGAACAGACCAGCAAATTATTATACCTGTGGCCCTTGGTAGAGCCAGGAAGACAGGGTCCCAGCCCACCGAAGTTGTTAAGAGTACTAGCTTTGCTATTGCTGAGCAAGACTGACCTTTAATCTTTGCCCCTTAGGAACTGAGTGACCTGGAAAAGTTAATGAACCTCCTAAGGCCTCAATTTATTTTGTAAAATGGAATTATTAGAACTTAGCTTACTATACTTGTACATTTTCATATATATTAAATACTCAGTGCTGGGGGATCAAAAATGCCAGTCCTTATTGTTATTAGCCTATTGTTCATTATCAATACGTTTAACTGGTAGGAAAACACACACTCTTTCAATGGTGATTTAACTGTTTTCTGTATGACTTTTGCCCCACTCCCTCCCTGCCCCATGCTGGCTAACCCTCACCTGTAGACTCTTGCCCGATGAAGGTCACCAGGAGTCCACTGGGGCAAGACACATTTAGGTTTTGGAAGGTAGGAACATAAAGAGTCTCTTGTAAAACAAGCTCTGGTTCTACTTCTTCCTGTAAATAATTTAACACATGAGTAATTGTCATTTTCTAAATGAGCTACTGATTTATTCTGGCTAAGCAAGCCCTTGCTGAGTGCTTACGATACAACTTGCCCAGGACCGGTGGGCCCTGTAATGGAGCCTGTGAAGATGCACGAGTCTCTAGCTTTGTGCAATTTATATTCTTCTCATAGAATGGCACACAGACATACGTCTGAACAATTAAATTACAGTAAAACCGCACATCTCTCCCCCCAAAATGAAGATATCAAAATTAATTAGAATAATTAGGAAAGGATCATGGAGGAACTGGGGCTTAACGGAGGCCCTAAAAGATACCTCTGTATGCAAGTGTGGGTATAAGGGCAGAACAATAAGCCTTCTACCTACTTGGAATTTTTTTTTTTAAGATTTTATTTATTTATTTGTCAGAGAGAGAGCAGAAGCACAGAGAGCTGCAGGCAGGGCAGGCAGAGAAGGCAGAGGGAGAAGCAGGGTCCGCGCTGAGCAAGGAGCCCGATGTGGGGACTCGATCCAAGGACTCCGGGATCATGATCTGAGCTGAAGGCAGACTCTAAACCGACTTAGCCACCCAGGTACCCCTACTTGGTATATCTTTTAAGTCTGGATGTTAGAGATGTTATGCTATTAGGAAATATGTTATTACTTTTCTCTAATAAGCATGCATTACTTTTGTAGTAAGTTAAAACAATTTAAAAAGATATAAAAAGATGATAAACTAATGAAGTCTGGGTGTGTCTGCTTCAACAATCTTAGTTAATTTTATGTTAACTATGATGAATCCCTTGTTTGGTTACTTGTACTCCAGAATGAAAGTTATTTAGTTACTTCCAACCAACCCCTCATGATAATCCTTTCAGTTTTTCCAGTTGGCTCTCTTTTGTTAGCCTCTAAAATCATTCCAACTAATACTGCTGCACCTGTAGTTTATTTTCACTAGTCTTATACTGTTGATCATTTAGGTTGTTCTGCCTCTGTTACTAACAAATAATAAATTCTGAATAGCTAGCCGAAAATCAATTAAAAACACAAAGCAAGGGGCACCTGAGTGGCTCAGATGGTGAAGCATCTGCCTTCAGCTCAGATCATGATCATGATCTGCTTTCCTTCCTGGAGTCCTGGGATCGGGACCTTTGTCAGGCTCCCTGCTCAGTGGAGAGCCTGCTTCTCCCTCCACCTGCTGCTCTCCCTGCTTGTGCTCTCTTTCCTCTTTTTTTTTCTCTCACTCTCACTCTATCTCAGACAAATAAACAAACAAACAAACAAACAAATAAATAAAATCTTAAAAAACGACAAAGCAAAATTATGAGGAAAAAATTATGACAATCTGTAAAATGAACAATAGTGCTCGAAGACATGAACCTGCCATGACAAATTTATCATTACACAAAAAACCAGTATTTATCTCCCACCCTTCTATTATTGTCACTTTTTAAAAATTATGGGAGAACTGATTGGTTTGCTACCAAATTGCTTTCAGTCAAATTAATGAATTATCTGGGGCTCTTCTGCTCAACACTGAAATTTTTGCTTAATAAGGGTCAAGTGTCCTGACTTGAGAAAAGTCATCTAGTATACCTAAATAAATATGACGCAGAGGCTAAGAAACATACAAACACCATAACTTTTTAAAGGACCGAGGTCTGAAATCAGTATCTCTGATCACTTTTTAACATGTTTTTTTTTCTTCTAATAAGTTGAGAATTTGTACATTGTACAAATTGTACAGCTGTCCTAGCAAGTTTTCAAGATTTCATCAGTGGTTTCCTTCTTGTCCGTATTCTTGTATTAGGAACACATTTGGGGTCAAAGGCTCTGTGTGCGTCCGCTTTTAGTGGCCTTGGAAGCAGAGGGTGAACTGCTCTTTAACCAGAAGTGGGCTGGCCTTCAGTCCTTTAGCACATCAGTATCTAAGCCCAAGTCTGCCAAATGGAAGTGCTTCCACTATGCTGAGTGAAAGAAGCCAAGAAGAGAAAGTCAAGTATCGCATGGTGTCACTTACTTGCGGTGCATGAGGGGCAAACTGGAGGACAGTGGGAGAAGGAAAGTAAATGGGAAGTAGGGTAATCTAGGGAGGGAAACGAAACAACAGAGACTTTGGACACAGAAACAAACTGAGGGACTTGGAGGGAGGGGGGTGGAGGGATGGGAGAGCCTGGTGGTGGGTACTGGGGACACCTAAAGCGTGGAGCACTGGGTGTGGG
>PITA01010224.1:0-37669 GCA_004023965.1 Spilogale gracilis
ACCTGAGCCGAAGGCAGTCGCTCAACCAACTGAGCCACCCAGGCACCCCATCACTTCTTATCATGGTCCTCAGTAGCTGGCTGGTGAGCTGCCTTCGTGGAATATGAGACTTCTAGTTTTTAGGCTCTGTTTCCTTTAATTTACGGAGCCCTGTTCTTTCCTTTCCCTTGAGAAAATCTCAGAGAGCTGATGTGTAGGATCCTAGTTTGAGAAATATTGCCCTGACATAGCATTTTTTGTTTTTAAAATTCTACATTTTAGTTTTTTATGCACATGCAGTGTGTATACAGAGAAATAAATCTTGAGACACGGTCTGTAAGTGCCAAAGCTTACCTGGTTTTGTCCACTTTGGTGCTCAGAATCTTCCCTGGAATGATATCCAGTCAAGTTATCAATATTTAGTAATAAGAGGGTAGATTCATCAATGAGGGACTTTGTGAAGGCCATAGAGAAATTAGTTGATAATAGCTGAACTCACATATAATTGAGAATTACGTGTAATTTCCTACATAGGTAGCCTAGACATAATTTTACATAGCTATGACATATGTTTTTGAAGTGGTATTTTTTTTTTGAAGTGGTATTTTTGAATAAATCTCAAGTTGCTTCTTTCAATATAACTGATAAATTTATTCTTAAGAAAACTATCTTCTTTTTGGTCTTTTCTCTAGTTTTCTTTTCCAACTGTTTCCAAATAGCCTGATCCTATAGGATGTAACCTACTCTTTCCTCTTCTTACACAGTCTCCTCTAGGGTGATTATTTTCTTATATTAATATTTGCACTATTTTTCTTCAGCCAGCTCTTGGTTTTTGCATCTGCAGTTATTCCAAGTTCATTTTAAGTATCAGATGTCATTGTCAGGGTGAGGATCTTTTGCTTTCCTCCACACATGACACCCTGCCCCTGGCAACTTGTTGGGCCCCTCAGACTCTCTCCTGGCAGTTTAGTCTTCAGTGGTGGCTGGCACTGAGTCATTCTTTCATCTGTGAGATATTGACTGAAATTCTTAGAACTGTTCTTTTCCTGTCCTTCTTGAGGACTGCTCATTGAGATCATTCTCCAGTTCTAAGACATTATCCAATGTTTTGTTGTCCCAACAGATTATTATTATTTTGTCTATATTTTTTGAGTCCATTTCAATTATTTACAAAGAGCTCAATCATATACAAAGTCTCTCTGCTTTTCTTTCCATACATCATCTTTTCTGTTCTTTGCTCCATTGCCCCAAAGTGGAAAGGACTGCTTCCTCCATTAGGAAGCAGGTTGACTTCCTAACTGTGGACTGAAGAAGAGATTGCTCTGACTGGCTTTGGTGACCCCACTGAAGAGACTGAGGAATGCTCACAAGAGCAACAAGAGGAGGGGGAGAGTGATTTCCCTGGCACTCCAACAACACACCAGGACTGTGGGGAGGCAGTGAGAAAGCCCAGTGAGAACTTGCGCTCAGTAAAGGGAGAACTCCTTGCCCAAAGCAGTGGCAAGATTTCAGGGGAGGGCAAATGATGAACCAAGGGAGCCTGACCTTAAGTCCCCTTTCTGTCAACTGCAAAAATTCCTTTTCTTCAGGTTGGTCATGGAAGCAGAGAGATACCAGACTTCACAGGTTCACTGTGGGCTGAGCCTATGGGGATGTCAGCTATGAACATTGATGGGCAGGAGGATGGAGGCCCTTACCCTGATTTTCTTAGCATGATGGAAGTCTCCTGGATTCTGGAGAAACCCTGAAGAGGAAGGAGACCCCAGTAATGCCCAAGATTGAAATTCTTGCAAGGAATTGGAATTCTAAGAGGATGAGAAGTCAAAATGGAAATTAACTTAGTAAAAATGAAGATGTAGATTTTTTTTGGTATGTCTCAGTTTGTAGACTTGAGATTCATAATACCTATAAGCCCTTAAAAATTATCTTCCATAAATTAATGAATGTATTGAGTGCCAAATGTATCCCAGACATTAGCAAGACTGTGGGTAAAGTGAAGACATATAGAGCTCTGCCTGAGTCTTCCAAGAGCATATAGCCTAGCTGGAGAGAGAAGACTCACGTAGCTTGGAGGAAATAAATACCCTCCAAGAGTTAATCTTCAGCATCTGACAACATTTTAAGAGCTGCCACATATACTCAATTGGCAAATGGGTGGTCTTGTCAATAAGCAGTATGAATTTAGTGGCTATAACCTTAAAGGAAGGTGGGAGGAAAAAAGAATTTAATGCTTTTTTTCCAGTAAAGGTGAGTTTGCAGGGTTGCCTGTTCTGAGAAAAGGAGCAGTTTGTTTCTGCATCTCACCACTTCCCAGGGAGCCCATGCTTTGCCAGCCTGTGGTCTCACAGGTCCCTCTTCCAGAGATGGGGTCAGGCCGACTTGAGCAGTTTGCAGAAATCAAGCAGGCTGATAATGCGCTTAAAGATGTTTTCTGCTTGTCCTTTTCCCCTGTCTTCTCAAAGACACAGCCCTTGTCCAGGGCAGTGTCAAGGAGCTTATGTTCCTTTCAAGCAATAAAACCCAGCAGGCGGGGGATTGCTAGGGGATTAGGGGAACTCAGGGTGGCTTTGTGTGTCAGGGACATGGGTCTATTCTTCTATGCCAGTATATAGCACAAGGTTGTTTGAAAACCTTGCTTAAAAAAAATCTCCAGTTATGGCCAGCTTGGAGCTCAGGGCTCTGATGTAGGCAGATGAAGAGATCAGATGAAGCTCCTTAGAGACCCAGGCTGTAAGGCTGGGTGGATGACAAAGGGATTTGAGAGTCACATTAGTACAGAGTTTGTTCCAGGATATTCTTGGATTAGACATAACTCTTTTTTGGCACTTGGTTTTACTGTCTGTAAAATGGCCACAAGGATATAGATAGAACTTTAATCAAAATCAATCAAAATATCCTACATTAAGATATTAAGAAGCGGTCATTCATTGTACAACAAAGATCGTCTCCTTTATAAGAATTCACAGTAAAATCCACTTACAGGGCATTTGTTCTTTATTAAAAAGTGGAACTTGGTTTGTAAAATGACTGCATTTTTCAGCCTTTAAGGGAAACCTCAGTTGCAAAAAGGGAATTTTGCATGTCTTTTTCTATTCCTTCTTCACCCTTTCACGCATCTCCTGTTCTCTGTGTGGAAATTGTGAAGACAGTGTTTACATGGTTTAAGACTTTTAAGATCTGAGCTGAAAAATCCAAACTGATGGTGGATTCACTAGCAGAGATGAACAGGGATTCTTCCTCCAGTGGCTTCTTGACCGGCAGGGGGGGACAGGTCTGGGTTCTGGTCCAGGCTTTGCCTCCAAATAGCTGGGTTCTTTTGGAACAAGTCTTAGAATTGTGGAGCCTTTGTGTTGGGACAGAGTTAGAGGTCATCGAGTACAACCTTCTTCTGACAAAGAAATTTCATCTACAATATTCTGACTGATGAATATCTAGTCTCCTTATTTTTGTGACTTCAGTGGGTCCATCTCTGGATGGTAAGGGAAGTTGATCCTCAGGGTGGGAAGGGGAGGGCTGAGAAAGTGGAGGCTAAGACTCTGAAGACTAAATGGAATCCAGCAAAGTCCAAGTTGTCTAAATAAGAATGCTTAGGGAATTAAAGTCTGTGCATTCATTTGTTCTTCATAGATTCTGAGACCTTGAGATACTTCAAATTTGCCCTGGAACTTCCTGCAGTTCTACCTCAACATTTTTAAAGATTTTATTAATTTATTTGACAGAGTGAAACACACTAGAGAGGGAACACAAGCAAGGGGAGTGAGAGAGGGAGAAGCAGGCTTTCCTGCCAAGCAGGAAGCCCGATGTGGAGCTTGAACCTGGGACCCCGGGATCATGACCTGAGCTGAAGGCAGCCGCCTAATGACTGAGCCACCCAGGCACCCCTCTACCTCAACATTTTTAAAGGAAGGTAAGCAGATGTCAAGTGAGCTTTCTTCATATTTAAGCTGAATTATTATTTCAAGGTTGAGCAGCCTTGGCTGGCCTCTTCTCCCTTGCTTCAGGTCCCACCGCCCTCATCTTTTTACAACATGCGAACCTCAAGGGCAAGCAGTTGGGTCTGGCTGAAATCAGCTGAATGTTTACAGGGTTTATCCAAGGAAGAACCCTTGGGTCATTGTCATGGCAATTTTGATAATCCTGACAGGGTGCAGATGTGGCTCTAGGGCAATCCGAGGGTGCCTCCCACTCTCCGGCCCCCAGCCACTCCTTGGGGCAAATGGAGCTTACTAACCCTTTCTTTGCCTTCTCTGTGGAAAAAAAAGAAAAAAAAAAAGATTTCTCAAAATTTTAGGTATAAAAACCCTGGACCAAAAAAGAAAAAAATTATCAAATACCTTAACTGGAGTGAGAAAAAAAAAAAAAAAAAGAAAAAGAAAAAACCTCTGTAAAGGCTGGATGAGTCCCTGGTAGAGCAGGACAAATAGACCATGTCTTCTTAACTGCATGGCTTCCTTATCGTGTGTTCACATGTCTGTTCACCCTCGCCAACCAACCTCCTCCTTCCCCGCCACACTCAGGTGTGGATTTGGACGCTGCAAGGCCAGGGATCTTTTCCAGTTCATCTCCTCATGTCTCCAATGCTTAGCATGCTGCACGGGCACTTAACAGAAATTCAGTCATGTTTTCTGGAGAAATGAAGATCTGGACATAATATGGCAGAGAGATGTGCTGGGGGAGTCCTGCTGGGCAGAGATTGGATGAAGGTAGAAGCGAGTGGCGCGAAGAGGCAGGGGTTTCTGGCGCAGGTGCCAGGACAAGATAGAAAGAGGAGTGAGGCTGCTGGGGCATGTGAAGATGCGACACCTTCAGCGGCAGGGCCGTAGTCAAGGCTTTTGAGCATGGAGTCAATACCGTGAGGATCAATGCCAAGGAAAGTAAAACTTGGTGTCAAAAGATGTGGAGATCTAGATAGAGCTGGAAAGAGCTTGAGGGCAGAGAGACCAGCAGGGAGGGTGAACTTAACTCCTTGAAAAAGTACAGAATGAAGAAGGCAGTGTTAGGGGAGCCTGAGACCTGTTACTATAGTTCCAGTCAGCTGCCCAGCAGCAGAACCAGGAGAGAGATTCAAATGTCCAAAGAGTTGGGCACCAACTGGTACATGAATATTCATAGTAGCACTGTTCATACTAGCTAAAAAGTGCAAATACCTCCAATTTTGATGAATGGTTGAGTGGCTATATAGAGTGTGGTATATCCATATGATGGAATATCATGTAGCAATATAAAGTAAGTCCCAAGCCATGCCACCACACAGATGAGCCCCAGAAACATGGTGCAAAGTGAGAGATACCAAGCACAGAAGGCCCTATGTTGAATTATTCTATTTATATAAAGTGTCAGAATAGGTACATCCATAAGGACACAAAGTAGGTTAGTAGTGGACTTCTTTTTGTATATTCTACCTAGATCCCAGTCTTCAATCTGGTGGAGAAATCTAAACTTTGGCATTCATTAATTGTTTTTCTTAGGTTTCTATCCTCACCTTTGCATCTTCAACAATCACCAGAAAAAACTCCATACATGTTGACAGTCACTCTTTATCCTTGCTCCCTCCCACCACTGTCCTGACCTGTGTCTAGACACTAATTTACTTTCTGTTTCTTTGGATTTTCGTATCTGGACATTGCATGTGAATAGAATCATACAAGATGTGGTTTCATTGTGTTTGGCTTCTCTCATTTAGCGTACTGTTTTCCAAGTTCCTCCATGTAATAGAATGCCTCAGCCCTTGATTCTTTTTCTTTTTTTAAAGATTAATTTTTTTATTTGAGAGAGGGAGAGGGAAAGAGAGAGAGAGAGAGAGAGAGAGAGAGAGAGAGAGAGAGAGTACTGGTGGGAGGGACAGAGGGAGTGGGAGAGAGAATTCCAAGGCGACTCCACACTGAATGCAGAACCCAGTGCCGCGCTCCATCTCACGACCCTGAGAGCACAACATGATTTGAAACCAAGAGTTGGATACTTAACTAAGCCACCGAGGCACCCCCACTTTATTCTTTTTCTATTGCAAAATCATATTATGTTATATGGATATATCACATTTTGTTTCTCTTTATTACTTGATGGATATTTGGGTTGTTTCCACTTTTTGACTGTTATGAATAACACTGTTATGAACAAATGTGTGCCCGTTTTTGTGGGAACATAAATTTTTATTTCTTTTGGGCTTATACCTAGGAGGGAACTTACTGGATTACATGGTAATTTTCTGCTTAACCTTTTGAGGACTTGCCAGACTGTTTTCCAGCATGGGTGTAGTATTTCATAGTCCCACCAACAGTGTGTAAGAGTTCCAGTTTCTCCACATTCCCCCCAACATTTCTTTTTGTTCCCTCATTTGGATTATAGGCATTCTAGTGTATGCGATGTGGCATCTCGTTCTGGTTTTGATTTGTACTTTGCTAATGACTGAGGATGTTGAGTGTCTTTTTATATGTTTATTGGCTATTTGCATGTCTTCTTTGGAGAGGTGTCTATTCAAATTCTTTGCTCATTTTAAAATTGAGTTGTCTTTTTACTGACAAGTTGTAAGGCTTCTGGATACAAGTGTCTTGTCAGATGTATTTCTTGCAAATATTTTCTCTCATTCCTGGGGTTGTCATTTTACTTTCTTGATGGTGTCATTTGATGACCATAGGTTTTAATTTTGATGAAGTCCAATCGACCTATATTTTCTTCTGTTACATGTGTTTTGGTGTAATGTCTAAGAAATCATTACATAACCCGTGGTTATGATTTATTCCTATATTCTCTACTGGAAGTTTTGAAATTTTAACTCCTACATTTAGGTTTATGGTTTCTTTTGAGTTAATTTTTGTGGATGGTATGAAGTAGGGGTCCAGCTTGGATATCTAGTTGTCCTAGCACTATTTTGTGTAAGACTTTGCTATTGCCATTGTCTTGACACGCTTACCTAAAATCATTTGGTCAGGGGTACCTGGTTGGCTCAGTGGGTTAAAGCCTCTGCCTTCAGCTCAGGTCATGATCTCAGGGTCCTGGGATCGAGGCCCGTGTCAGGTTCTCTGCTTGGTGCGGAGCCTGCTTCCTCCTCTCTCTCTCTCTCTTTCTCTCTCTGCCTGCCTCTCTTCCTGCTTGTGATCTCTCTCTGTGTGTCAAATAAATAAATAAAATCTTAAAAAAAATAATAAAATAAAATCATTTGATCAGGGATGCCTCTGTGGCTCAGTCAGTTGTGTCTGCCTTCGGCTCAGGTTATGATCCCAGCGTCCTGGGCTTGAGCCCTTCATCAGGCTCCTTGCTCAGCTGGGAGCCTCTTTCTCCCTCTCCCTCTGCCTGCCTCTGCCCCTGCTTATGCATGCTCTCTCTCTGTGCCAGATAAATAAATGAATAAAATCTTTAAAAAATAAATAAAATCATTTGACCAGGGGTAACTTGGTAAGACATGTGATTCTTGATCTTGGGTTGGTAAGTTTGAGCCCTATGTTGGATGTAGAGATTATATAAAAATAAAATCTTAGAAATAAAATCATTTGACCATAAAGATGATAGTTTATTTCTGGATTCTCATTTCTATTCCATTGTCTATACATCTACCCTTTTTCCAGGACAACTGTCTTGTTTGCTTTGTAATACATTTTATCATGAGAAGGTATTGGCTTTTGCCAAATACTTTTACTGCATCTGTTGAGATGATCATGTGGCTTTTATACTTTATTCTGTTAATATGGATCTTAAGACCAACTTTGTAAACCCCCCCGTTTTTTAACTAAGACCATGAACATGTTGGAAAATCTGGTTGCTGTTTTCTGTTGCTGTTTGAAGTTTTGCTTTTGAATTAGGCTCAGCCTAAAGATGACTGTATTTAAATATTTTGTGAAGCCTCGTCCTAGGATTCACTCCCAGGAGAAATGGATCTGACAGCTAGGTATCCTTTGGTGACATTATGGACTGAATATTTGTGAACCCTTGGGATTCATGTTGAAATCCTAACTTCCAATGTGATAGTATTAGGGGCCTTTGGGAGGTGACTGGATCATGAAGGTGGAGCCCTTATGAATGAATAAGGAATTAGTGCCCTTATAAAGAGACCCCAGAGACCTCTCTCACCATTTTTTTGTAATGTGTCGACATAAGGAGAAGATGACTGTTTATGAACCAGGAAGTGGGCCTTCACCTGAAGTGCCTTGATCTTGAAACTTCCAGCTTCTAGAACTGTGAGAAATAAACATTTGTTGTTTAAGCCACTCAGTCTATGGAATTTTTGTGATAGTAGTACAAAGTGACTGATATAGGGGGTAGTAAGATGGATGGTTGTCTTATCAAGGGATCAGGAGTGGAACTAGTGGGGCTAGACCTAGGGCAGTCAAAGGTGTTAGAACAAGGAAATCTTAAATGGCCTGATGCTCGTGAGTGGGGTCCTCAGGCAGGTACACAGAGCTGTGTCTTGAACAGAGTAGAAGGGAGAAGAGGGAGGCTGAGGTGGGGAACATTTGATGAGGTAAGGAAAGGTAGAAACTGAAACTGTTCTTTCAGAGCTTATGTACCACTTGCCTTGGACTGATCACCCCTGGTAGGCTTTCAACATATTATGATTGCAATCTCTCATCTAGAGAGATACTGGGCTTCTTTCAATACCCTGCTTTTAGCCATTAGGGCTTTTTCAACCCAAGAATATTTCCTAATGCTATTTTTTTTAAAGATTTTATTTATTTATTTGACAGAGAGAAACATAGTGAGAGAGGGAACACAAGTAAAGAGGAGTGAGAGAGGGAGAAGCAGGCTTTCTGCGAGCAGGCAGCCCAACGTGGGGCTCGATCTCAGGTCTCCGGGATCACGACCTGAGCCGAAGGCAGTCGCCCAACCAACTGAGCCACCCAGGCGCCCCCCTAATGCTATTTTTTGGGACTGCGCTGGTTCGTGGCTCAGTGAAGTACTGGTAGGTGGAGCCTACTTCTTCTGAGGCTCAGGCTATCGATGGTCAGAACCTCGTGGGGCCCCATAGTTGGTCCTTCCCACTTGGTGCCCAACTGACTATGGATGCATCCAGAATGGCAACCACTTTCTTGACTTAATTTAGTCCAAGGCACCTCTTGACCTGGGACATTTCCTATCTGAAGGGCTTACAGCTAGGTACTTGTGACATGTGAGTGTTTCACAAGTGAATGGAGGCAGTTTGGTAATGAAGAGCATCATCTTTGCACTCAGAGAGATGAGCTCTGCCATTTACACTTAACCTCTCTACATCTCAATTTCCTTATCTGCCAAATGGAAATACTTTGAATACCAACCTCTTAGATTTTATCTGAGATGTATGGAGTTTGTAAACAGTGATGGCTTTTGAATGTTCAAAAGCAGCTGTTGCTATAATTAATGATGATTATGATGGTACAAATGTTCCAGCCCTTCACTCTCCCTGATGATTATCTGACATAGGATCCAATGCCTTTGGAGAGCATGGTAAGTGGCTTTTGACCCTGGAGATAAAAGCGGAAGACCAAGGAAAGAATAGAAAAGTTTATTGACAGGTTTGTGTGGATGTGCATGGAAAAATGAGCCTTTGCATTTGCATTTGATTTCATTTTTCCAGCGGGGGAAAAATGTTAATGAATATGATTAAATGGCTGTGCTTAATCCTGCAATTTAAGAGGGAAAAGAAGTCATTAGCAAGTTGATTCTTATTATTAATACTCAAGGTAATCAGCCTCAATTACAGGGACTGATTAAAAGTAAATGTCCAAATGAAAACCCTGGGTTTTAATTAATGAAAGTTGGAGCCCCAAATATTTAAGATAGTAATCTGTGGTTCCACAACAAGTTCAATGGGATTAAATTATTGGTCATATTTGACTAGGAACATGTGTATGTTTTGCCTTTGTCTCTCTAAATAAGAATGGGGGATGGAAATTTCCAAGTCTGATGCTTCAATAAAAACTTTTCATTTTTCTCACTCAGGTATTCATTGTTTCATTCAATTTTTGTCCCTTCTCCGATAGTCACATGGCTTTTAAAAATTCTGGCAAGGACTTCTGGGTGGCTCAGTTGGTTAAGCATCTGCCTTAAGCTCAGGTCATGATCCCAGGTCCTGGAACTGAGTCCTGCATCAGGCTTCCTGCTCAGTGGGGAGTATGCTTCTCCCTCTACCCCTCCTTGTACCCCATTACCCCTCTCGGCTTGTGTTCTCTCTCTCTCTCTCATGCACTCTCTCTCAAATAAATAAATAAAATATTTTTTAAAAAATTGTGACAAGTCTTGGTAGAAATGCCTCAGTAAAGACTTATTTGAATCAGTTCACTGTCAGTCATTACTTATTGGCCTGCACTTTTACATCGAGGTTAAATACTCAGTACTAACTCACACATTAGATAGCAGATCCTGGCAGGACAGGAAGGCTCTTGACAGAAGACAGTGCCTAATTTGGAGCCTTCCTGCCCTTCTGTCACCAGCTATGATATCACACTGTTTAGTGCTGGTATATCTTGGTTTCAGAAATATATGTTTTGCAAAAAATGAAATATTTACAAGTAAAATTCTGTTTTAAGTGATATAAGGTAACTTCCCTCTTAAATTATCTGGTAGATCTTTTAGAAAGAGCCGCCAAATGCCCTCTATTTCTTACACCTTCAGTGGTTCCCTTTCTACTGTCTCTTTTTTTCTGCCTCGGAAGGTGCTCAGGCGACTCCAGTATTCCTTCCTCAGCCCCTGCCCACCACCAATCAAATCGCTATTTCTATGAATTCAGTTTTTCTTAGATTCCATATGTAAGTGAGATCATGCAGTATTTGTCTTTGTCTGTATGACTTGCTTCACTTAGCATAATGCCTTCAAGGTCCATTTGTGCTGTTGCAAATAGTAGGATTTTCTCATTTTTTAATGGCTGAATAGTATTTCATCACATACATATACACTACAATTTCTTTATCCTTTTATTCTTTGATGGACACTTAGGTTGTTTCCATGTGTTGGCTATTATAAATAATGCTGCTATGAACATGGGAGTGTAGGTACCTTTTTGAATTAGTGTTTTTGTTCTCTTAAAAAGTAGCCATTTTAACAGGTGTAACGTGATAACTTACTGCAGTTTTAATTTGCATTTCCTAAATGATTAGCGATGTTGAACATCTTGTCACGTATCTGTTTGACCATTTGTATGTCTTCTTTGGAATAATGTCTATTCAGTTCATTGCCCAGTTTTGAAAAAGGGTTTTATTTATTTATTTGAGAGAGAGAGAGAGAGAGAGAGAGAGAGAGAGAGAACAAACAGGAGCAGGAGGGAGGGTGGGAGCTGGGAGCCCGCCTTGGGACTTGATTCTAGGACCCTCGGATCATGACCTCGGATCTGTCTAATCCTTAAACAACAGATTAAACAGAAGGCAGTTGCTTAATCGACCGAGCCACCCAGGTACCCTCCTTGCCCATTTTTAAGGCAGATTATTATCATTTGCAATGAGTTGTATGAGTCTCTTATATATTATGAATATTAACACCTCAGATATATGATTTACAATTTTTTCTCCCATTCAGTAGTTTGCCTTTTCATTTTGCTGATTGTTTCTTTTGCTGCACAGAAGCTTTCAGTCTGATGTAGTCCCACTTACTTATTTTTGCTTTTGCTGTTTATGCTTTTGTGTCCGATCCAAAAAAAATCATTCTGAGAATGATATCAAGGAGATTTTTTCCTTATTTTTCCCCAGGAGTTTTATTTTACAGTTTCAGTTTTTATATTTAAGTCTCTAATTAACTTGAAGTTATTTTGGGGGGTGGTAAAAGATTGGGCTTCAGCCCATCATCCTTTTCCGTGTTTGCTTGTTACCCTTTACTCAGTCTTTCTACCAAGTTTGTGTACAAGTCACCTAAACTGTCTTGGTCTCACCCAAATGTAAAATAGGCTTCTAGTGATGATCTTCTGGGTAATTGTGAGGATTAAACATGTTAATCCTACATAAATATATGTGTAACAAGCCCAGCACAGCAGTAAACATATAGTACACATTCCATAATTCCATAATTGTTTTATTTCCTTCCCATTTTATCCCCTTTAAAAATTTGTTTTCACAATAAGGCATTATAGACTAATAAGAATGTTTAATAAGTTATTATTCTTCATGGTATTTGCATTATACTCTAGGTAATTAGCTCAGTCAATCATACCTTCATTCCATATCAATGGATATTTTTTGGGGCCCCTGTATTCCAGAAACTGTGTTAAACTTTAGCAGCTGAAAATTAAGCAACAAAATTTTAGGGAACAATGTTCCTGAAATTTTGCCTGGTGGGTTTGAACCTGAACACAGAGACCTGGTAAGATACCTGAATTATCTGAGTAGTATTAGTGTGTTCTCTTTCCTGCCTGAAAATTTCACTCTTGAGGGAAGGCCTAAAAATGGTCACCAAAGTTGAGAACTTTCTCATCTCTGAAGCAAGGACAGAAAGAAACAGGCTTAGGAAAGGCAGATCACCAAATACTGCAGTGTTCCTGAATGTTGCTGTTTTGTCTTACTAGGCCTGTGTTTTTGTAGCAGACCTATCTGGTAGAGGTGTGTTTGGCATCATTCTCTAAGGATCTCGAACTTCATGATAAATGATTCAGAATATCTTCTGACAAGAAGCACGAGAGTAGTCAGAGATTTCCTTGGGGCTCTTTAGCCATAACAGAGATAGGACCCGATGCAGAACTAAGAGAACTCAGGAGATAAGATTTTGAAGGACTGGGTTTGCAGGCAGGGTATGGATGATTACAGTGGGGACACAATCCTCGATTTTGTAGCACTTTTAACCCAAAGTGGTAAAGAGCCTCTCAGCCCGCTTATGAAGAGAAGAACTGGCCTAAATTCTACTCACTTTACAGGTGAGGAACTCAGAAGCACAAATTCAAGTCCTTTCATACATGGTTCCAGCTTACCTGTTCCTCTTTATCTCTAATATCTAGTATCACCTTCGGCAGCAATCACACCAGCCTTTTTATCATTCCCAATGATACTAGGTTCCCTTTCCAACTCTGGTATAGAAGAGGGAGGTAGACTCAGCCTGATTTACAGAGGAGAAAACTGCAGCTCAGGAAGCTCAAATGACTTGCTCAAGCTCGCCTGCTTAGTCATGGCAAGGCTGGGACAAATTGAGGCTTCCAGATGGCCGGTCCATTTCCTGACCTCCCTGCCCCTCAAAGCTTAGGGAGACGGAGGTCTTGGGAACCCCCCTCAGTGCATGCTGAATTTCTGCATCCAGGTCCGCAGACGGAGCAGGTGGAAGAAGAGAGGAAGCACCACCTATCCATCAGGTGCCATTTACTCCTTACCCGAATATTCTCCTGCTAACAACAGAACCACTTTCCAGAGTCAGCATTTAGTGATGGTTGTAAAAAACACAAACAATTTAGCACACGACACTCTGAACTGTAAACTCCGGTAATAGGATCAGGGGGAAGATTTAAGTGGAAGGGACAACTGCTATAAAGACTTAGCCGGAATTCATTAGGCTCCACAGATAAAGCGGATAAAAGATCCCTAACCACACACAGGAAGTGAAAGAAAAATCCTAAATCCTTAAGATGCGATGAGGTCCTGCCACGGCTCATTCATTAGATCATCCTCAAGCTCTGGCTTACGTATTCCAGGGGAGCCAGAGAAGGAAGCCTCCTTCACCCACCATTTCCACTGAGAGCAGGGCTCACTGGCAGGTGCGGTTGTGTGAGAGTTTTGCTGTCATCTGCCCTCCATTTACCATTTCTCCTCTGCTTATTTCTTTCTGTTTCCATGAGCTGTTATTTGCTTCCTTGCTCTTCCACTTTGTTCCTTCCCTCTCTCCTCTCTGTTTCCCCCCTTCCTTCCCTTTAAAAAACTCTCATCTTTTCCTTTTCCCCCACCTCTGCCTTTACAAGCTCTCTCCCACCTTCTCCCCTTGCCTTCATATTTCCTGCCGTCCTCACACTCTGCAAGGTCTTGTCTTCCTCCTTTTTCTCATCCTTGTTTCCCAGTCTCCCTCCATCCTGCTTGCCCCCAGGTACTATGGGAGTCACCCATTCCAGGCTGAGGGTAGGGGCAAGGGCACCCAGGACTGGCTCTACCTTTTTTTTTTCTTGCATTCAATGCTTCTGTTTGAGAGGAGTGGAGGGATAGAGCATAACATGACAGTTAATTCAGTCTTAAATTGTTTGCTTTTTATTATTAAATCATATGTCCTCAGATTTCTATGTTAAAACCAAACGTAAGTAGGCTGAGAACTATCTCACTGTTTCTTTGGAAATTTAAAGGGACACACGTGAAAAGAATAGTAACTGTTACAACCTGTGAGGTGCCTATTTCTTACCTCATGCTGTTTAGCCCAGATTTTTCTGAAGAGAATGCCAGTGTGGTTTTTCCATTCTCCTATTCTCTGACCTTCGCTCAGAAGAGATGTAACAGATTCTCAAGAATTGAGCAATGTTTTATTGCAATTTTTATACAGTTTTTGAAGTAATTGCTTGTAAGTGGAAATGAAAAACTAAAGAACTTTGGAGCAATGCTGTGTCACTCTCAATAAATCAAAAAGGAGGGAGAGTGGGTATTGTACAGGGAAAACTGCTTAGAGGACAGACTGTGTGTGTATTGTGTGTGGGTGTGTAGTGTGTGTGATGTGCATGTTTGTGTGCATGTGTGGGGTGTGTGGTTATTGTACATATGTGTGGTGTGTGTGTGTGTGGTGTGTATGTGTGGCATGTGTGTGTATGTGTGTGTTATTTCTGAAACCTTTTGAAGATCCATTCCAGTCTCACGAATTTTCTAAAATTGCTGGCGAGATTGTGGTATGATGATATCTGTACTCCCTTTTTGTAGTAAGGCTCTGGGTGCACCCTTCACACATTCAGTCACAGTGAAAAGCAATTTTCCATACACCAGGGGGCTGCAATTTGAGCACTGTAATGATTAGTGATTTCATCCAGTTGTGGTTGACCCCCTGCTCATTTTTATATATTAAATGTTAAAAAGGAAAGGGAGAAAGCTTGAGAGTGCTGGTTGATTGAAATTCCAAAAGGAACTTTCGTGGAGATAAAACATATTGAGAAAAGCCAGGGTACTGGGAAATTCAGGGTGAAAAAGAGAGAAATAGAGAGGGAAAAAGAAAATCATCACAGAACAGTCTCCCAAAGTCTTTCTGTTTGTGAAAGATGTTCATATACTTCCTAGGCTGTTTGTGTCAGTTTCTGTTTGGTGGGTTTTCAACGTCCTCCCCAGCGCCGTATCCCTTTTCTCTTCTTCTCCCTCCCTCTTTCCCCCTCCTTCTTTTTCTCCTTTCCTCTCCTTTCTCTCTCTCCTCTTCCACCAGAAAGGAGCTGTAAAATGTCTTCCAAAGAGGCAGGCTCTAGCGTGGTGGCTGGTTGCCATGGAAACACACAGATTTCCAAGACCTTGAGTCCTACCAGAATGATCCAGGGTCAGACCCAGAATGGGTCAGAGGCCACGGCAGCCCCTGAGATTTCTGGGTTAGGAGAGCCAGGAGATAAAAGGTTGTTTGTAGTGTAGTTCAGTGTCCACAGAGAAAGGGTGGAAAAATAGCATCTAAATAGTGATTTCTTCTGTTTCACACTATCCACAGTTACATTTGCTATTAGTAATACAGATGTGGCCATGAGTGTAAAGGGTTGAAAAATAAGAATAATTACAACATTTTTGCTGTTTTCTTACTATTCTTTATTTATGAAATGATATGGTTCATGTCTTTGAAGAAGGGTCACAGTTTGAAGAAATTTTTGCCAACTATCTTGTTGCAAACCTGGTGCAAAGAGTTGCTCTTTCAGTAGAAAAAAAAAAGTACAGTTTATTAGATGCCAAAGTTGCCTTCGTTTCTCCAAATCTACAGCATCACATTTTACACAACACATTAACATTTACTGAGATTATTTTATCTGGGCTCAGTATTTCAACCTAGGTAACAGGGTGTCACCTCTGCCCCAGACCAGGTTTCTAGAAAGTTCGGTTTTCCTTTCTTGAATCTAAACATGGGGATGAGTGCTTTCTCTCCACTGCCCTGTACTATATTGAGGGTCACACCTGTCTTGGAGTTTATGTACATTGTGGATGGGGGCAGAAGCGGTAGGCTGATTAGATGAGGAGGGAACAAAATTCAGTAATGCCTGACCTTTATTTAGTTTGGGGAAAATCATCTCTCTTGATTTTTCTCAGAGAAAAATTTTCTCTCCTTGTCTTGTTCTACCTCCTTGATCCAAAAACCATGTATCCTGCTCTTCATTCACCATAGACTCCAGGAGCCCAAAGCCCAAATCATTCAAAGCTGGTCTTTTTTTTCCTGATGGTGAGAAAGTTTGCTCTTCAAACCATCCCAGAAGTTGAGGAAGTATTTATACTCCACCCTTTCAAAAAACAGTGACAAAAGTGTGGTCAAGTTTGCAGTTTAAACGTATTGCCAGTATTTTGACCATATAGTCTGTGTAAGAAAACTCTTCCTTCTAACTTGTTCACTAAGCAGATTGATTGCGTACATGGTGAATGACTGGTGAATGCTCCTGTCAGTTGACACATTTTACTCTGTAGGAATTTTTGAGGCATGTATGATTTTGTAAGGCCCTCAGGAATGGAAGGGAGTTATCCACTCCAATCTCTGATACCAGCAAGGGCTTAGCCAAACTGTCTTTAACATCCTCGGTGTAGGCACGTCTCGAGTCCCTGGCTCAAACATCTCGTCCTTTCGCAGACACACCTCTCTACCCATTTTCATCCCCTCAGCTTTATCAAGCCCCACATATACACTGGGTCTTTTCACTCAGCTCATAAGTATGCTCAAGTCCTCTCTAGTCTTAATAAAAGGACACCCTCAGCTTTATCAAGCCCCACATATACACTGGGTCTTTTCACTCAGCTCATAAGTATGCTCAAGTCCTCTCTAGTCTTAATAAAAGGACAGGAAAAAGAGAAAGCAAGCAAGAAACCAAACAGCGTGTCTCCCTTTATCACCCATTGACTATTATTCTTGCCCTCTGTAGCCTACCTTTTTTTTCAACAGTATTTGTTTATTTATTGTGGTAAAATATATGTAATATAAAATTTACCCTTTGAGCCATTTTTAAGTGCATAGTTAGTGACATTTAGCACATTTCCACTGCAGTGCAACAATCACCACCCTTCCTCTCCAGAACTTTTCATCTTCCTCAACAGAAACTCTACTCATTAAACACTAACTCTCTATCTTCTTCCTTATTCTACTTCCTGGTAACCACTATTCTATTTCCTGTCTCTAGATACCTCATAAGTAGAATCATATAATATTTGTCCTTTTATTTTTATTTTTATCTAACTTTAAAAAATATTATTTATTTATTTGGGAGAGACAGAAAGAGCAAGCGAGAGCACAAGTGGGGGAGGGGCAAAGGGAGAGGAAGAAGTAGACTCCTTGCTGAACGGGGAGCCGGATGCCGTGCTCCGTCCCAGGACTCTGGGGATCATGACCTGAGCTGAAGGCAGATGCTTAGCCCCTAAGCCACCCATGTGCTCCAATATTAGTCCTTTTATGTCTGGATATTTCACTAAGTGTAAAGTCTTCAAGTTTCATCCTGTGTTACAACATGTGTCAAAATTTCATTCTTTTTTAAGACTGAATAATATTCCTTTGTATGTATATCTCATATTTTGTTTATCTGTTCATCTGCTGGTGGACGTTTGAATTGTTTCACCTTTGGCTACTGTGAATAATGCTTCTGTGAACATTGGTGTCTCTGTTTGCATTCCTGCGCTCTATTCTATTGCTGTATATGTAGAAGTGGAATTGCTGGTATTGCCAAACTTTGTAATTTTTTTTTCTTTTTAAAGTCATCATGGAGACATAGTTTTCAGAGTCAAACAGTATTATGTAACTTACAACAAGAATAGCAGTTTCCTGTCCTGCCTCTCTTCCTCCCTGATCCTTTCTCTGAAGACAAGCACTTTAAACTCTTCAGCCATTTGTTTGGTACCATATTTCTAAATTACACACTGATTTGCTGATTTTTCCACATAGACATTATATTGATTTTTCACTACAGAAGATAAAGACTTAATTCTTCTATCCCATTGTAGAGGAATGTTTGAAACACGTACACAACAAATTCTTTCATCCTTGTCTACATACCCCTCTGCGTAGTGCCTTTGTATCTTCTATCAGGAGGTAGGATCTGTTTCCTACCCTTTGAGTCTGGGCTGGCCACATGACTTACTTTGACCACCATTCATGTGGGATTTTTGGTGCTGTGGGATTTGTAGTCCTAGATCTTGAGATGCCTTGCACCTTTGCTTTCACCCTCTCAGAACACTGCCCTGGGATTCTTTGTTAAAAAACTCCTGATCTAAGCTATGGGAGGGTGACAGACCACATGAAACACAGATGAGGTGTTCCAGCTGAGGTCCCCAGGCCCCACAGCAACAGCCAGCCAGCACCAGTCCTCAGATATGAGTGTGAGACCATCCTGGGATACTCTATGCTAGTTAAGTCCCCAGATGACAGCAGTTATATGAGTGAAGAACTGTTGGTTTGAGCCAGATCCAAATTGTTAATCTGTAGACCCGTAAGCAAATAAAACTACCGTTGTTTTAACTTGCTAAGTGTTGGGGTGGTTTGCTGCACAGGAGTAGATATCTGATATAATCATCCATCACTCATACATATTTCATCTCCCTGTATGTTTCCAATATAGTTTTACAATAATTTGATACCATCCATATTCATTATTTTCATAATTGATAACTATATTAACATTGTTTGGTTTTTGAGCCAAGAACTATGTTATGAATGCCTTTCCTTTCTTGTTCAACTTTTGGTTTCCCTGTAGTTCTTTTTGTCTTTTAAAAAAAATTTTACTTAGCCTTCTTCCATCTTTTGCTAAGTCTTCTTTTATCCTCCAATATCTCTGTAAAAGTGACTCTCAATCCAATTTTCCACACCATAAACCTGTCAGAAGATCTAGAAGTTTTATTTTTTCCTGGAAACCTCCCTCTCAGAGGCTTTTAGGCTTCTGCTTTCATCTGGACTTGTTGCCCTCTAAAATAGCTGCTTATCATAGGACTTACTCTCCTGTCATGCTGGGGATTCTATTCACCTCTGTTGCCCTGGGTCCCCTGTTCTATGGCTCCCACCACATCTTCTTTCTTGTTTTAGAGTTATTTTTCATTTTTCAGGAACTTATCTTCTAGAAATTTTTTAAGAAGTGTGCATAGGAGGTAGAGTTTTGAGACCTTGACTATAGAGAAACATCTCTGTTTTTACTCTTGATTCAGTTGGTCTGGGTATAGAATTATAAATTGGGCATTATTTACTCTGATTACTTTGAGGTATGTCTTCATACTAGTTTATAGGATTGCTGTTGAGAAGTCTAATACAATTTTTAAAAAGATTTTATTTATTTATTTGACAGAGAGAGATCACAAGTAGCCAGAGAGAGAGGAGGAAGCAGGCTCCCTGCTGAGCAGAGAGCCCGATGTGGACCTCCATCCCAGGACCCTGAGATCATGACCTGAGCTGAAGGCAGAGGCTTAACCCACTGAGCCACCCAGGTGCCCCTGATACATTCTTATTCTTAATTCTTCTTTTGTAATTTGCTCTTTCTTCCTGGGATCTTTTCTTTATCCTCTGAATTCTGAAGTTTCACAATTATGTCCTTGATATGACTCTTTTTTCATCATTATATTGGGCCTTTATTCTTTTTAATGTGGAAATTTATTTCCTTCTATAATGTGTATTATATATTCTTGTATTTTTTTTCTTTTCTGTGACAATTATGTCCTCCCCCTGCCCAGTATTTTCTCTATTATTCTATTCACAATTCCAAGTTTGGGATTTTGGACTTCTTAGATGTCTTAGTTTTCATTGATTTGTCCTTTTCATTTATGTTTTATGAGATAGGCTATGGACTGAATGTTTATGTCTCTTCCAAATCATAGGTTGAAATCCCAATCCCCAAAGTGATGGCATTTGGAAGTAGCATCTTTGGGATATAATTAGGGTTAGATTAGGTCAGAGAGTAGGCCCTAATGATGGGATTAATGCTCTTATAGAAATAGGAAGATAGATGAGAGCGCTCTCTCTCTGTGTCCATACGCACATACCAAGGAATGGCCTTATGAGGACATAAGAAAAAATGGCTGTCTGAGAACAAATAATCAGGCTTTCATAAGACACAGAATCTGCTGGTACCATGATCTTAGTGATCCAGAACTGTGAGAAATAAGTTTTTATTGTTTAAACCACCCAGCTTATTATAGCAGCCCAAACTGGCTAAGACAAGATATTCTTAACTTTCCTTTCTAGCTCTTTTCTTTCCTCCTCCATCTTCTTTTCTATTCCTCTTCCTCCTCCTTCTCCTCCCCCTCCTCCTCCTTCTTTTTCTTCTTCCTCTTCTTCTTCATTAACTTTATTTATCAATATCACATACTTTATGAAGATTCTCAGAATAATCATATGTCAATTTCTGAGCATATAGCAGATGAACAGTGTTACTTAAAATTTTCATTCAGAAAGGAGATTTATCAGTCAGATATATGGACCTGATCCAGCAATATGAGTCGCCGGTAAAGAAGAGTTATTTCACAAATTCATTTTGCCAGTCATTTGACATGTTTTGCAGTATGGCACAATTTAATGTTTATAAATAATAGTTTCCCACTTTTTTTGAAATAGAAGGAAAAGTTTAATAGAGGAAACACAGCATACATTTCCAGGCCTCAGACTGACTCAGAGGCACAAAAGGTTTTGTTGAAAGGCTATATAATTTATGTCTTTTTGGCAATGTCAGTATTGTCCAGCCTAGACAACCAGGAACACACCAGGCACATCTTGAATAAGTTGCAGTAAAGGTGAACACATACCTAGAGTAAAACACTGGCTGCCCCTGTAAGAGAACATTAGAAAAAATCTATTATAGGATATACACATCAGCTGGGTGATTTGAGGAATGGTCTAAGAAAGTGAAGTCTGCTCTAGACAGGAGGCTATCAGGTAATAATGGAAGCTGTATGATAGAATATCTCGATGAATCTCACTTATAGGGATGCCTTATTAGAGAAATAATAAATCTTTCACTGATAAAGAAGTAATAGTAGTAATAGTCCCTCATTTTAGCTGAGAGAGAGAGGGATGTGCAGTATTCCAGCTCCTTTCTTGATTTGAAGTCTAGACCACATACTCGGCTGCCTGTTTGATATCTGCATGTGGTTATGTTTTATATCTACTCTCACATTCAACCAGTTCAGGATTGACTTCATCTTCAGTAAAACTGCTTGTTGCTTGTTCTGTTTCTTGGGGATTTGTACTACCAACTCACAAGGAAACGCAGCTGTCGCTGACATCCTTCTTCATTATCTAGCAATCCATGTCCTATTTATTCTGCTTTTTTTATAACTCTTAAATCTACCCACTACTTCTTTCATAGCTCTGATCACTGCCATATTTTTCCTGCATTGCCCTCTCCACCTGTAGCTCTGATTTTTGGGTGATCACAGTCTAATTGATTCTCCATTCTGTAGCCAACACTTGAAATTAAACTCAGGTGTTGCTCCTATTATCTTCCTTTCCCCAGGCTTCTGCCCTATATTTTCCTTATCTCTAATACCCATTTTTTTTTTTTCATCCTGAATGTTATAGTTGCCTACTCCCTTGCTTGGCTTCCACTCTTTGGACCTTGGATGACTTAAAGGCAGGGTAATGATTGTTAACATAATAAGTTCACCATAAATATTTATTGCAAAAATCTCTGCCTCCTGTAGTAGAATATTTCACTTTCAGATAAGTCTTTCTATTAAAAATTTTTCCTTCAGGGATGCCTGGTGTCTCAGTTTGTTAAGCATCTGACTCTTGATTTCAGCTTAGGTCATGATCTCAGGGTTATGAGACGGAGCCTGTATTGGGCGAGGAGCATGCTTAAGATGCTCTCTCTCCCTCTCCCTCTGTCCCTCCTACACCCCCACCAAAGACAAATAAATAAATAAATAAATTTCCTTCATACCAAGCTGGAATTGATTATCCTAGAATTTTTACTCATTCATTGTAATTCTAAAACTATAAGCCTGAGGTTTTTCTAGAACATAACATCCAATTTCAAATATGCACTGCCTTTACACACCATCAGAAGGTCTTGGAAATTTTCAACTTTCAGTATTCAAACCACATGCTCTAGAATGCCTTTCATACGCAGCAGTGGCACAAATACTCTTCATCATGTAATGTGTCCTGATTTCTGGTTTGAAAAGTCTAGAAACC
This sequence comes from Spilogale gracilis, assembly GCA_004023965.1. Classification (NCBI taxonomy): domain Eukaryota; kingdom Metazoa; phylum Chordata; class Mammalia; order Carnivora; family Mephitidae; genus Spilogale; species Spilogale gracilis. The sequence goes on from PITA01010224.1 coordinate 22,150, forward strand.
ACGCAGTATGAAAACAGTTCAATGCCTCTGCTTGGCATGGTCCTTCAGTTATTTGAAGTCAACCATTATGTCTCACTTTTCTCTAGGCTGATATTTTTCAGGTTGACTCTCATGGACTGTTCTTGTACTCACTTCTGGACCTCTGTACCCCTATTTAAAGCGTGTGATGACACTAGGTAATGCTACCTGTGAGGAATGGATCAGACAATCCCCTACCTTCTCTAGACACTGACTTGCTGTTACCACAGCCTAAGTTTGCTTTTGCTTTCCTTGGGCAACCACATTATATTTGTGACTCCTGATTTATACTGTTACTTATTAAGTCATATCTTCTACATTTTACATTTGAAAATTAGGTTTATTTCTGTTGAAACGTATATGGCTATATTGGGGCCATTATACAATCTTATGATCTTATCATCCAATCTTATATTTTACTTTGATTTCCCATTCTGCCACCCAGTGTATTCTGTATCCATCCTGATTTGTGACATCAAAACAATGTTAGCTTGGATTGTTGGCCTGGACTCAATGCGACAGGAACTTTGAAGGACATTTGTAGCATTAAAATTTTCCTTGTGAGTTGTTTTTCCTGTAATGCCATTTGCCTTGTGAATACCTGGTTTTGTGTTTGAATTTCACCCAGTATTGTAGTTCACAGCAGGCACTTGGGGGCAGAAAAGTATATTCTGAGCTAACACATCATTAAGGAATATAGTTTTTCTAAAAAAATAATTTTCCTTTGTAATAGACCAGCAGAATATAGTCCTATTCAAATACCTATTCAAATATTTGCTCATTGTTTTTCTACCACCTAAGCATTTGCAGGTGTACTTTAGTAATAAGACAGCTAATTAAAAATGCTTTTTCTCTATCTCTAATTTGAATATTTAAAAAAGCAATAGACTTCAATGTCCTTGGGGACAACAATCCTTTGTACTTTTCTATCAGGCTGTACCTCCCAAAACCTTCCCAGATAACCAATTTTTCTCTTTCCCGTGTCTACACCCTCCCTTATACTAGCTCACCTTTCTAGAATACCTCCTCTCTCCCATACCTCATGGATGAAGGTTCTGTCATTTCTCAATGCTTAATGTAAATTCCACATCCTCTGAGAAGCTGTTATCCAGAATCAATTGAACATCAATTTTTTCTGCACCCTAAATTCCTAAGGTACTACTCATTATATTATCTACCTTTTTTGATATAGGATTTATTTGTGTTACTATTATTTCTTGAGCTGGATTAGCAACTTCCTGAGGGCCGGGACCATATCTTCTTTCCTAATATATTCTCAACTATTCTTTTCAGAGTAGTAGGAGCATCATATAAATTTAGTTGAAATGAACTTTTAGAAAACTCAGGGAGGGGAGTGAGATGTGTCTAAGAAAGCAGGGTTGAGGGATAATTACTTTTCTTCAAAAACAAACAAGAAAAAATCATGCTCTCAAAAATCACAGTAGCAGTTCTCCTCAGTACTGCTCCATTCCTTACAAGAGTCTATTGAGTATCTGTCATGACAAGAATTTTCACATGCTTCTGTGGGACCATCAGACAGGGAAAGGACTGGGAAGGAAAGGCTGTGATGGGTGCGCCAGGCACAGGGCAAAGTGAGAAACCTGCTTTTCAAGCAGGTTTTCAAGACCTGCAGTGCACATTTGGCATCTCTCCTGATGTCAGTGCAAGGGGGGCATAATTTAATTATTCGTATTTTAGTGTTTTGTTTTTTTTGTTTTTTTTGTTTTTGCCAGAAAAAAGGAGAAAATCCTTGAATATTTTGGGAGACATTTATCAGTCTTTAGTTAAGATCAACCATTTGGTTTCAAAGTAACAACACAAGTTTCTTTCTGTCACAGTCCTCATCCTTCCTAGCTAATCTGGGAGGTTAGTGCTGCAGAAATAGGTTTGACTCTCTTTTTAAAAAGTCCAGTATACAGTCAGTCAAAGCAGGTCATTTTCCCTCCCAGAGCTTCATTAGGCAATGGAGCCATCTACTTTTTCATTGGATGTTTGACATTTATCAGAATCCTGTGTTAATGAAATTCAGCTTTCCAACTGCTATCAGTGACTTGTACCTTTTTAACACATTCCAGGGGGTGGGTGGGAGGGGTATGTAGAGGAGAGTTAAATTTACCCGAAGAGAGATCTGGTCTTTTTCCCTGCTCCCTGGAGGTGACCTCTAAATCCTTGGAATTTTCAGAATGATAGCAAAGTCTACTATTCATGTTGAACCCCTAATAATTTGTGCTAAGAAGATGACTCAGGGTGGAGGCTTTTGGTCATAGCAGAAAGACCAAATGTGTGATTAGGTTTGGAGTTGAGAAACACATGACTTCAGTTTGACCTCCCAGAGAAGAGAGTGGCTAAAAATTGAGTTCAACCAAGAGGATAATGATTCAATCAATCATACCTACTTAATGAAATCTCAATTAAAAAGTCTGGACACTGAAGCTTGGATGAATTTCCCTGGTTGGCAATACTCTGTGTGAATTTTCATATATCAGTGATAGCCCTGAGGATGACAAGAACCTTCTCAGATCTCATTCTCTGCTTTTCTTCCTTTAGTGGGCTCTAATCTATATTCTTTTGCTATAATAAAGCTGCAATCGTAAGGACAGCACTTTCCTGAGTTCTTTGAGTCATTCTAGCCAATTATCAAACCTGAGAGTGGTTGTGGGAATCCCTTGAATTTGTAGTCAAGTGATGTGAAGTGAAGGTGACCTTGGGGACCCCCAAACTGGTGAGTGGAGTCTGAAATGAGAGCCATCTTGTTAGGACTCTATCCTCAGACCATGTGGTTTATTTCACTTATAGTAGTGTATCAAGAAACAGAAAATAAAAGGGTAACAGGAAGAAGAATCGAAAACAAAAATATTTATGTCAAAAACGAAACCCAGGGGCGCCTGGGTGGCTCAGTTGGTTGGGCAACTGCCTTCGGCTCAGGTCATGATCCCGGAGACCCGGGATCGAGTCCCACGTCGGGCTCCCTGCTTGGCGGGAAGCCTGCTTCTCCCTCTCTCAGTCCCTCTGCTGGTGTTCCCTCTCTAGCTGTGTTTCTCTCTGTCAAATAAATAAAATCTTTAAAAAAAAAATGAAACCCAGGTGACTAAAAAGAAAAGGCTCTTTTGAATCTATTTCTTCTAAAACAAAATTGGGGGAAGACAGGAAGTTATTGTTCTGTGGTTTCTCTGTTGCATGTTAAAGCCTACAAGTTTTGAAAGAGTACCCTTGTTTTTCTAGGAGATGGAAGTAGCTCTCACCCTCTAGATGGGTCCCAGATGGGGGTCCTTCAGTGGGTGATGGCGGGGTGATTATGAAGTAAATCCATATCTCTTCTCACAGTGGAGTGGATCAGGTTTCTCTTTTTTGCAGGTGGAGATACCGTAGGCATCACAGGATCAGCCTCTTTAAGGGAACTGGGGATACCCAAGGAGAGAGGGCAAATTGGTCATTAAAAAAAATCATGAGGTGAGGAGGGGTGAGTAGGGCAAACCTCTTTCTTGGGGTTGTCTGCTTAAGACTGAATGAAGTCGGGCCAGGATAGATGGAAACCAGGTATTGAACAGCAGTTCCTCTTAAGTGAATACACTGAAGGTTCTGTGTTTTGCTGCAGACAACTGTGGAATCTTGAGCAAATCACTTCTTTTCTCTAGATTTCACTTTATTTATGGATAAAAAGAGGATGTTGAGTTAGATGTTCTTTAAAGACCCTTTACACTCTAACAATGTTGTAATTTTTAGCCTAGCAATGAGGTTAGGAATAAGAGAGATGGCCATCAAATAATGAAAGATTTGCATGGGCTCAGGCTACTTTGGAAGCCTAAATATTCTGTTGTGACCGGGACATTTTATTTGGAGACTTTCTGCTTTGCTGACAAAAGGAGAGGAGCTCTACCCCAGAATCTCAGATCTTGTGCCTTTTGATGATGAGGTCCATGGAAGAAGCAGAAAGTGAGAGTGCAAGCAACTGGTGAGGGGAAAGAAAAACCCTGAGCCAGTCCTCAGGTTTCTTCCTCATTCTATTGCTGCTACACAGGTGACTTCACTTGAGCCAAAGGCAGACGCTTAACGACTGAGCCACACAGGTGCCCCAGAGCATGACCTTTCTTTGCATCCACTAACCCAGATATTCACTCAACAGATCAAAAGTTTGATAATTAACTGGTTTCACCATACTTGGAAGATCTGACCCTCAGCAACCTCTCCCCATCCTTCCAGCCCAAGCAATTTAACAATTAATATGCTTTCTCATTGAGAGGAACTTCATAAAATATAGTCTCCTCTTTACTGTATTTCCAGTGGTGTTTTAGCTCCTTCTAGAGGGGCACTCCAAGCAGTCACCCAGCTGACTTGATCTCTACCACACATGGAGAGTCAAGAACTACTGTAGAGAGAGTAGTGTGAAGCTAGATAATACATCACTCTGAGCTCAGGCTGTTCCTCTCCCATTCTCCCATCTTGGGGGACCTTTAGGAAAAGACCCAGCCTGGCATCTTTCATTCCTAGCTCCTGGTGTCCCTTCATAGGGAGGAAACCATCTTCATACACACTCCCCAGTGATGCCCATCCAGGCACCCAGCCTCTTATGTCTATGGCTTCCAACTCTTATTTTTTCTTCTTTGAGGACTAGCCTGTACTCCTAGTACTAGAAACCAACAATGACCCTTCATGAGACCATGTCTAGTTCCAGGGGTGGTCTTCATCCTTATTGGTCTTTACAGAATAACCATAAGAGAATGTATTGTTATAATCCCAGTGGTCATATTACATTAACAGGAAAGGGAGGCTTTTTTTCCCATTCATCTTTCTCCCTTGGCTGCCTTGAGTTTTACATTCAAGATGCCTGCACTGCCGCTGTTAAAAATCTCTTTCTTCCTCTTCTGCACTCATATAGGAGCCCAAACACTTTCTTCAATAAGCTGCCCATTAGAAAAGAACTGATAAGATGAATTGCCAGAAGGTGCTCCTGGCTGAAAGCAGCTCAATGGGTAATTCAACTTTGGAGTAATAGCACTTTCAACCCAAATGAGCCAAACTCTAAAAGTGGACTTCTGTCATTGTGGTAGAGCACTGAGAAGATATTTTGGATCAAGAAAGACCTCCCTGTTCTCCTTTAATCCCATAGAGAAGTGACAGCTTATTTCAGTTATGATGCCTGTCTCATGGCTGGTTGCTTGGGCTGGTTCTGTAATAGACTGAGAGGAGGGTTAGAAGAAGGCTCCTACTTTGAAGCCTCACGTTCCCCCACTATTGAGCTTCTTATAGAGTGTGGCAGGTGGAGAAGTAGGTGGGGGTGGGTGGGTGGGCTGTAGTTTGCCAGGAGGTACTCAGAGCTCTAGGGTGAACATGACAGTTCTTCTTGGGGCATAAATATGTTCTCAAATATTTGGGGGAAAATAATTGTCATGGAAGTGCTTATTGAAACATAAATTTATATTTTGTTTTTGAGGCAGTTGAAGCATTGAAGGAATGAGAACTATTTGTATATTTTTCTGAATTTGTAGGAGGACATTGTGTTCTCTCATTAGAGTGGCAGCTTGAAGATAATTTATTTGCTAGGCTTTTAAAAAACCCCTAAACTCTGGAACTATGCTGAGTATATATGTGTATATATGGGGTGGAGGATTATAAAGAGGAGAATGGAAGTCACAAGAGAAGGGAAATTCCCAGAAGCCTGGGAAGGGATGGAAGTCCAGGAGGGGCCTATTTGGGATCTGATAGGAGGCTGGGTTTTAGGTGCTGGGTACACAGCTCCAGCCTCCACAGAAATCCCAGTGGCCAAGCTTAGCAGTAAAGGTATGGAGCTTCCTTATTCTCTAACTCTAAGGGCCATGCACAGTTGAGCCATGAACCCACTGTGAGCCACGAATCAGAGGCCCTTCCCCAAACATTCTGTCCTGAACACCCTGTGACTTTGCCAAGAACCTTGAGGAGTAGAAATGGGTATAGTTATAGTACTGGATGAGATAATTTCCTGCCCACCCGGCAGGGGAAGGAAGAGGCTTACACTAATTTTAAGTCATTTTACAGAGAAATATTCTGATATTTGTTGAAAAATAGGTATATTAGTTTATGTATTGCTGTGTAACAAATTACTCCAAACTTGAGCATCTTAGAACAACAACGTCAATGTTCAGCTAGGCGCTTCTGGCTTAGGGTCTTTTTCAAGGCTGCAGTCAAGGTGTCAGCTGGTGTCGGTCATCTTAGGGCATGACAGGGAGACGGTCTGCTTCTAGGTGCATTCACGTGGCCATGGGCAGGCCGTGGGTCTTCTCCAGATTGTTGTTGTTGGTGTCATTTTCTTGCCTGTGGATTCTTCCAGAGGGCTCCTTCTCATAACATGACAACTGATTCCCTCAGAACAAAGGGAGAGAGAAAATGAGTAAGAGAGAGAGAGAGAGAGAGAGAGGAGGAAAACTAAAAGCTAAGACAAGGCAGGGGGTGGGGTGGGGAGAAAGCAAGCCTCAGAGAGATGCACAGTCTTTTCATAACCTAATCTCAGAAGTGCTATTCTATGGCTTTGTCAAATTCTGTTAATTAGAGGTGAGTTCCTATACAAGGGGAGGGAATTATGCAGAGGGATGAATACCAAAGTGAGATCACTGGGAGCCATCTTCGAGGCTGCCTGCCACACCTGAATTTGAGACTGCAATTTTATTCTGTCTGCACCTAACCAAACATACTTAGGCTATAGCACAGATGTGCAATTTTGGGATTGTTCATTCACTTTTAGTGGAAAACATTTGGGAAGTTTTGTGTTCATATGGCTCCTGAGTTGGGCTTCTGCTTGCTGTTCCCTGGGTACCAGCTGAGGGACCATGAAAACACTGTAAGTAGGTAGGAAGGAAAAGAGAACACATTTTGCTGAATGTTGGGGAAGAGATGAAGGAAGAATAAGGCCTGGTCTCTCTCTTCTCTTGGGTATGACATGGTTAAGCTGGAGAAACACTAGGAGACAGAACAGAAAGGAGATGTGCGTTTAAGCCAGTGTTGACAACACACGGTCTTGATACCCAGTCCTGTTGGTGGATGGCGTGAACCAAAGCAAATGTCAACAGGCTTACCTTAGTGTTGGGGAAGACATTAAAGAAGAGAGAACTGAGCTGCTCCTGAAACTGTGGGGTGGAGGTGGGGCCAACAACATGGGCAGAGGAGAATGCTAGATTTGGAAATGGACTTGGTTGGATAGCAGGCATATGTGGAGTTGGCATTTTGGCTTTTTTTTAGCCCTTGTCTTGCTCCTCATCTTCAGTGTGTCTCTTTGGGCTCTCTCCTGCCTGCACAGCTGTCATGGCGGCAGAGCCCATGGTGACCTTGGAGAGCACAGGAGGTGGGGCCTGGGATGCCCAGAGGGATACATTCTGAAGAAGGAAGCCTTTTGCTTTTCCTGGAAGGGATGGTCTTTTGGGGGTAGAGAGCTAATTGGTTAGGGAAAAATCAAATAGATTCACCTTCTGGAAAAAACAAGCAAACAGTGTTAATCAAGGATTTCAAGGAAATAACTAACCAGCTGTTTTGAACTAATGGAATGTAATTGGTTATTTGTTATAAAGAGTTAACACACCACAAGGAATGCAAAGATTCTTTAAAAATGCCAGTGAAGCAGAGATTTGTTTGAAGCGTCAGAAAGAAGGTAAATCCAGGTTCTGTGAGGTGATGAGTAAAAGACCCATCAAATTAAAAGTTTTCTGAACTCTGAATTTGTGTAATGTGTAAGGGAAGGGGGGCTGTCTGGTTTTATTCATTTTAGTCCCAAGGATGGTTTGCCTGAGCTTATATGTCACAATTTGGGGATTTAATGAGTTGGCATTTTCAAGCTTTCTAATTTATCTTCGCTCTTGATCCAGGGCTAGTGTGGGCTCGTCCTTCCTTCCTGATCCAGGGCCAGGAGTGTGAGGCCTGAGTCCTGACTGTTTAATCTTCCTGGGGTCTGGTACTGGGCCACCAAGGCAGTGGTTGGATGAAGGGTGAATTCAGCAGACCCTGGTTGGCCTCACTGAATTTAAGAAGTTGTATTCTTTTTTCTTTTCCCAAATAAACCTTGTAGTTACTTTGTTCTCCCCCCCCCGACAGTAAAAAACTGGTTAAATTAGGGAATTATAAAAAAGAAGATGCAAATAGACACTTTTATGTAATCTACCCACTTATTTACTTACTCACTCATTTCCTTAAACTAATCATTTTTTATTTTAACCTGTGAACAGCAATCTGCTGGTATAGGGCCAAGACTCCTCTTGAGGACATACTACTGATCAGAATTCTGTGTTGTCTTTCTTATACAAACCATTCCCTGCAATATATCATCTCTGATATCTACTTTTTGGTTTTTTTAAAAAGGTGGAGTGAAAGTTGTATTCAGTTGCCAAGTAGAATCTTAAAATTTTACAACTCGGGCGCCTGGGTGGCTCAGTGGGTTAAAGCCTCTGCCTTCTGCTCAGGTCATGATCTCAGGTCCTGGGATCGAGTCCCACATCTGGCTCCCTGCTCGGCGGGAAGCCTACTTCTCCCTCTCTCACTCCCTCTGCTTATGTTTCCTCTCTGGCTGTGTTTCTCTCTGTCAAATAAATAAAATCTTTAAAAAAAAAAAAAGAAATACTTCCTTTTCACACTCATATTTTATCAGTATATACAATATTTCATTGAATTAGATATTAACATTAACATGTAAGTGTTACATGTTAAATACGTTAACACAATAAATGGCAAACTATATTTGGGAACAAACAATTTTCTCTTAGAAAATATAGACCTCAGTTGGGGGAGGAAAGAGTGTATTACTTATTGCTTAGTAGCTTTGAACTCAGAGTGGTGTATGTTTTAAAGGGATAGAATGTATCAGTTAATCCAGAATAGGTGTAGCATTCTTTGTCTGTAAAGGGCCACAGAATAAATGTTTTTGGCTTTGCAGACCATGTAGTTTCTATCACCAACTACTCAACTCTGCCACTGTAGCACAAGAGGCATTGTGTAAATGAATGGGTATGGTGAAGTTTTAATAAAACTTTATTTACCAAAAAAAGGCAGTAGGTGGGATTTTTAGCCTGAAGGTGGTTGTTTGCCAGCCCCCATCTAGAATATTGGTAAATTTAGGTAGATTAAGAGAGTTTCCACTCATCATGATTCAATCCACCAAATGTTTATTGAGTGACAATCCTGTATCCAGCTTTTTACGTCTGTGATACACAAGGTAACAATGTGGCATATTTTTCTAAATTGTAATATGATCCATACCTTTGTACTCACTCTTCTGTGGCCTGGATTATTTTCTGTGCCTCTTTCATCACCTGGCAAATTTCTGCTTGTCTTTCAAACCACATCTCAAAAATCACCTCCGTAGTGATCCTTATCTGCCAGTTAATTGAAACAGCCCTCCTTTGGGTTGCTGAGAGATTCCCTAGTTCATTCTCACATTGTAGTGTTTATTATGCTGTATTGTAAAAAATGGTTTCCATCCCTCTCTCTCCTCTAAGCTGTGACCTGTTGAAGGCATGGGCCGAGACTCAGTTATGTCCACGATCCTTTCTATGTAGCAAGTGTTCATCAAATGTTTGTTGAAGGAATGACAAAATCAATCTGGCAAAATATGAAATACAGAGACCATTTGAGTAGGCTTCGCTGTTATTTACGTGTGTATATTTTGACCATATAACTTTCTCTTTCTTTATATTTCTTTGCTAAGAAGATGGAGGTTAAGGTTGGAAATAACAACTCAGGATTATCCCTGAGCTTCCAAATCAGTCCTTGGAGCATCTACTTGCACACATAATTTTTAGGTGTATAACAAATGTCCTTATGTGATAAGCCACTGTTACTTCACTTTTAGTGTCTTTATTAAATTAGCTTAAACTAAAGCAGTAGGCCCTTGCCTCATGCCCATTCATCCTTATTCTGCCTCTTACAGAAAACCACTTTCAACTCATGGCTCTTTTCCTCTGCCCTTCAACTTAATATCTAACATTAAAAAATGAAGATTTTGCTTTCCTCAGTCACTCTTTTTATCCATCTCCCTGATGTCTCATCTTCTGTCTCTCAATACAGCTATCCCACTACTTTCATTCATCATCACTATGTCACTCACAGCTGAGTCATAGAGTGTTCTAAAATTTCAGTTCTCTTTGCAACTTTCTTCTCAGCGTTATTAATTGACTTGCTTTTTCATTTGCTTAGTTTCCTATATCAAAAACTCATTTCCATATATTCCACTAGAGCTGTAAAACTCTTTTTGTTCTGTTTAAACACACAAAGTCATCAGATACTCCTTTCCCCTTTGGGAGCCATCTCCCCTGGAGCCTTCCATCTAACTACCCTTGTGTGGACTGGCTGCTGGTTGCTGTCTCTCTCTGGGGGCCACCTGGCTATCTCACAGGCTATCTTGGCTCCTAGATCCCATGTGTTGTTATTTTCTCAGTTGTTTGGCAGCACCACATCTTCCTGAATTTTCTAAGAGTGAATACTTTTTTTTTTTTTTTTTAAATCTACATGTCTGGAAATGTTTTTATTTGACCTCCCACTTGATTCATAGTTTGGCTGGCATAGAGTTCTTGGCTAGAGATTATTTTCCCTCAGAATTTTATAGACATTGCTTAATTATCTTCTAGTCTCTGCTCCTTTTGAGAAATCAGATATGATGCTTCTTACCTGTTTGTTTTGTTTTTGTTTTTTTCTCCTGTTTGGCAGCTTTTAGAACCTTCCTTAATACCCAGAGTTCTGAAATTCATGAGGATGCTTTTGTATCTCTTTTTTTGTTTATTGGTTGGGATATTTGGTAGATTCTTTCAATTTGGAAACTTAGGTATCATGTCTTTCTTTGATCATTTTCTTCTGAGCTTTCTGTGGTTGATTTCTGGAATTTAGGTAAATCTGATGTTGGAACTTCCAGATTGGTTCACTCCTTTCTCTCCTGTTTTCCACCTCTTTGTCTTTTTGTTCTAGTTTCAGAAATATTTCCTCAGCTTTGTCTTCTAATGTATTGAATATTTAAAATTCTGCCATGGCATTTCATTCTTTATTCATGGATACCTTATTTAGATTTTTTTAGCTTTAATTTTTTTATTAAGTTGACAATCAGTTACAACTAGGAGAAAGAATAATCCTACATAAAACAATATAGTATATACAAACTTAACACACACATACATAAACACACATCCACACAAACATGCAGGAAATGAAAGATAAATATCTCGACTTTTGATTTCACCTTTCCACAGTTGTCCTTGCTTTTTCCAGGCACCGTAAGAACACTTGTATCAGTGTTTTAGAGATCGTGTTTTTGAATATGCTTGAAATTTTCTTCCACTCCCTGCAGTTTTTCCTTTGCCTTAAATTCCTTTTCTTTCTTTTTAAAAAATATTTTATTTTTATTTATTTGAGAGAGCGAGAGAGTGAGCATGAGAGGTGGGGAGGGACAGATGTGGTAGGGAGAGGCAGACTCCCCATCCAGCTGGGAGCCCCACGTGGGGCTCTATCCCAGGACCCTGAGACTATGACCTGAGCGGAAGGCAGATGCTTAACTGACTGAGCCACCCACTCACCTTTCTTTTGCTTGTTTTGATCTCTCTTTTATGTTGGAGATTTTTCTATAATAGCTTTCCATTTTAAGAGGGAAGTGCTAAAGAGACGATTGGAAGATGTGCTTGAGGAAAGGAAAGTCGTACCAAGTGACGGGTAATCACATGGGAATTTAGCTATTTCACTGGACTACCCCCAGGTGTCACCATCTGTAGTTCTTTGTTCTTGGGCAGGTCAGTTTCTGCCGAGTAATCCGCTGTGTTTTCGGCCTAAAGGTACACAATTGGCTGTCAGAATTCTAGAAACTGAGGGTAGGGTGGTGTCTTCACCATTTTGGGATGCCAGTTTCCACTTAATCCTCCCTTTTGGGGCAGAGTCTCTCTTTTTTCTTTTTTCACTTAGCAGATTAACTGAGGTGTAGTGGACATAGCCCCTGGCATTAGTGCACTCGCTCAGGCCATCTGGTGTGGGCAAGCCTCTCTTCTGCCTTGGGGAAGGAGTCTTCAGTGCTCCCTGGTGACTCCAGCTGTTTTTCTGAGGTCTGCATACCAACCAGCTTGCCTGTTAGTTTAGGTTTCAGCTTTTCTGATCTGCTAAACCATTTACCACTGCCCGCCTACATTCCAACATCCGCATTTAACTATTGTCATCAACTTAAAAGGATTGAAAAGCAAAGAAAAATGAATGTGTACAATCTGTCATGTTGAACCAGAAGCCCTATCAGTTGTATTTTACCAGCATTAATATCATCAGTTCTTACAACTCAGATGGGTGGACTTTAAACTGTTTGGGGGCTAGGGGTCAGGAATAAAGGATGTATGTGTGTGGGTGCCTGTTTATGTCTCTTTGAGTATGTGCAAGGCTATGTATGAGATTGTGTGTGTGTGTGTGTGTGTGTGTGTGTGTGTGTGTGTGTGTGTTGGTTAAAATGAAAGTAAGTATGTTAGCTAGGGAACTAAATGGGCCTGGAGTGAAAAAAAAAATTAAAAAAATAAAATAAATGGGCCTAGAGCGGGGAGTGTGAGGAATTGGGAGGGTAAGAGAGAAGGGTGGGGAAGAGGAGGGAGGCAGACCTGCAAGTTTTGGAGTTATATTCTACCTCGGTGGAGTAGTTCCTTCCTATTCTTAACCTGTCCTTTGGCTCATCTTTTTAAACCAGAAACCCTGAGAGCAGGGTTAAGCATAGGCCGAATGTGAGATTTAACTTTGTTCCCCTCCCCAGCACGTTTTAAATCTCTCTATTTTTCACTCAGTTATTTTGGATTTCCCTAGAGCTCTCTGGTTTCTTCTTTATTTTTATGTTCCATGTAGTGCTCTCTGCAGCTGCCCCCTTCTTGCACAGAATCTGAAAATACAAAGTGTCTCCTTCTTTACATGTATTTGATATCTCATTTAATTTCTAGAGCCCATTAGAAGGCAGGTCTGGTGTTTCCTAGGTAATAGATGAAGAAACCAATTCTTCAAGAGATGTGGTCTCTTTCCCCAAGTTACTCCAGGTAGCCAGGAGAACTGTGATTTGAATTTATTTATTTTATTTGTTTTAAAAGTCATACTTTAGGGGGCACCTGGGTGGCTCAGTCGTTAAGCGTCTGCCTTCAGATCAGGTCATGATCCCAGGGTCCTGTGATCGAGCCCCGCATCAGGCTCCCTGCTCGGGAGATAGCCTGCTTCTCCATCTCTCACTCCCCCTGCTTGTGTTCCCTCTCCAGCTGTGTTTGTTTCTCTCTTTCAAATAAATAAAATCTTTAAAAAAAAAAAGTCATACTTTAACCAGTTCTCTGTACTGTCTCAGTGTATTTAATTGCATGAATATTCATTCTTAATTCTGAATGAAAAATTTTGTGTACTATGAGGATGCATTAAAATTAATTTGAGGGACAGCTGGATGGCTCAGCTGGTTGAGCCCAACTCTTGGTTTTGGCTCAGGTCATGATATCATGGGTGGTGCAGTCAAGCCCCATGTCAGGCTATGCACTCCATGGTGAGTCTTCTGGAAGAGTCTCTACCTCTGCCCTTCTCGCCACTCATCCATGCATACGTACTCTCTCTCAATAAAAAAGAAAATCTAAAATTAATTTGAAAACACATTGGCATTTGATTGTATAAGTTACAATCAAGATCCTTGCTGAGTTAGGTAGGAGTACAGCTCTTAAGAAAAAGGCATAGTCTCTGCTTTCAAAGAGTTTTCCTCTGAAATGATGCTACTTTTCAATGTCAGTGTCCTGGTATCAGGGAAGGCAAGACTTTGACTCCCGGTATAGTGTAAAATCTAAGTTTGAATAATAGCTGGGTGAGCATGAGCTGAATATTTTCTGACTTCACAGGTGTGAGAATCAAGATGAGTAATGGAGAAAAAGGGTTTACTACAACTTTATGACATAAATAAAGCAGGTATCATTATCTGTATGTTAAACATAAGGAGAATGAGGGCTGCAATGCTAAGAGGCTTGTCCAAGGTCACGTAGCTCAATATCAGTCTTCTGAAGGTCAACCCAGAGTTGTCCCCTTTCTTACGGACATTCTTTTCAGTCCTGTGTGTTTTTTCCAAGATGTCGGAGCACTCTTATTGGGTAGGTAGATAGTTAATATTTCCACTTTATTGGTGGAAAAACTATGATGTGAAGAGCTTCTTTCAAGGATGCTTTTAATAAAAGCTGTTTTAGGATGGATATGAACGAAGCTCCTAATTTCTGAGCAGTTTGAACTTATAGGATGGAAGGAAAGGTATGAAGGTATAGGGAGGAAAACCCAACATTAATTAAGCTCCTCCTCTCTGGCCAGAAAGCCAGAAACCGTAGTAGGGGTTTCATGTGATGTTGTCTAATCCTCCAACCAGTACTGGGAGGTTGATGTTTTCAACTTCATCGTCAAGATGAAGTTCAGAGAAGTGATGAAACTTTCTAACTGTCACACAGATCATTCAGCTACGAATAAATGGGACTATTTCCTGTAATTCCTGAAAAGTTGATATTTGACCCCAGGACTGTACAATTTTAAAGCCCGCGTGAATATATGTTGTTAGCCATTTCCTCAGTGTCTGCAACTAATCATATAAGTTTCTGTAGCTTCTTAGGGCTGAAACTAAAGATAAGCTTCTCTGCAAGTATATCACAGAGATTCCTCTAATAAGGAACAGACTCATGTCTTTTTCTCCCTGTTTTGGGGGAAGGATGAATTATGCGTTTGAGGACATGTTTCTTCAGTGGCTACTTTAATAAAAGCTCTTTTCTTCCCTGCTTCTTAGTCCATAGACAGTATTTTTAACTGTCCTGTTTTTTTCCCTGAGTTAAAAAACCATGCTATGAAAGTTATAAATGTTAAAAATTTTATTATTTGCTAAAATCTCTGCCTCAGGGTGTATTTCATTGGTTTGGATTCACACAAAAGTATTATAAATAAAAGATGTAAATAGAAAATGTGCTTGATATGGAAATTCAATAGTTAAGAGGCCCACAAAACTTGCCAGATGTTTGTTGGAGAAGCTAGCAGCTCAGATGGGTAAGTATTTATTGCTTCCTATAGGGTAATATGAGCTGCTGGGGAGCCATGAAGTAAAAAAGAGACCCTTGTCTGTGCTGGGAAGAGAGCATAGTGGCACTGACTTGATAATTAGGGAGAAAACGAAATGTGAGCCTACACCAACCTGCAGCTCTCCTGTTTCAAAATATATTTTTATTCTAAGGATAATGACTTTTTTCTTTTGCTTATGATGCTCTTTTTTTTTTCCCCAGGGAGTTCAAACTTTGTGTTAGAGGGTGACTTCAGGGGACACTTATTGGACATGAACTTTGGAGTATGTGAATTCCAGGCCCATTTCAGAGGCACGTATTGCTGTTATCATAGATGAGGTGAATGAGTTGCTGCTTACATCCAAGCTCAGCTTGAGCCTCACAGCTGCCTCAGGACTAGTAACTCTTTTGTGAGATTCAAGTGGAATCTCACAAGTTTTGTGAGATAGTTTTGCTCCCTTCTCGTACTTCACAGAGCCATCCAGTGCATTCCTCAGCCT
>PITA01010224.1:37769-73299 GCA_004023965.1 Spilogale gracilis
ACACACACACACACACACACACACACACACACACACACACACATTATGTATTTTCGTGGCACAGTCACGAAAGGCTCCGAGCTCAGCTCAGAGTCTGCTTGAGATTCTTTCTCCCTTTCCCTCTGTCCCTCCTGCACACACTCTCTCTCCTTCTCAAATAAATAAATAAATCTAAAAAAAGATATTTTCATTATTTTAAGATTTCTTTCCAACTGTGCTGAAACAACTAGTTCTGGATTTTCCTAAGTGGTTAGTGCCTTATTTTTTTAGAACACGCCAAGCATGTTTTAGCATATGGGCACTAACTGGTGATACCGTGTCTAGGAATTGGTTTGGCACTGTGAGAAATAGTAAAGAAGTGAGACAGTCACCTGTATTAGAGTGATACTCCAACAAGCAAAGTATTGCTGTTGAGGGGAAAGGAAGAGGGGAAAACAAGAAATAAGTACAATGGGCACCCATGTGTACAATTAGCAGGTGCTCAAAAATGTTTGTTGGTTGTCTAACTGAGAGAAGACGATGTTCCAGAGGCCTGAAATAGACAGGAAGAATTTCGGGGAGGAGGCAGGATTTAAGTCACCAAATAGTCACATGCCCAAATGCGTTTAGATAGATAAGAGGGAAGTCCTGCCTACCAAGGGGAACCTTGTACAAAATGAAGAGGTGAGGAGTGACTCGATTCATAGGGGAGCAAGTGAGATCTATATGAATCAAACAGAGAGTGTCATCTTGGGGAAAAATGAGGAATGATTCTGTAAGACCCATACATTCCTCATCTCTCCCTATAAATCACCCTGTCCCTTATTAGTCATTGTTATCTCTCATCTATTGGCACCCCCAGGCTGCAGGAAACTCCCTGCCGGGCTTCATCTGTCCTGTATGTGGCAGGGCCAGAGACCCCTTGTTTAGAAAAGTAGCAATGTATAAATAAAGGAAGTATCTTTGGGTCCTATAGAGTGTGTGTATGTGCTAATGAAGAGAGGAAGTGTTGAGTCCCTAAACCCCTGCACCAAACATTGGATAGCTTGTGTCAGCATTTCCTGGGTGTGAATTTCTTCCTTGCAGAGTCTTGTATTGTATTTCAAAATTATGCAAAGAGGTTTTTAGCAGCATAACAGGAATGCTTAGTTATCCCTTTATTGGGGAGTAAATTAGGCGGTTATAAAGTTAAATAAAACCTAGAAAATTCCTACTGCGTTTTCTTAAAATCCTTTGTCAAAACAAATAGCCTTGAAATGAACATAAAAATTTAAATGGCATTGAGTCTAATGAAACAACATGAGCCTAATGAAGTTGGAGTGCTGTGAGAGTACTGGGAAAGCAGGGCTGCTTTTATCTTATTGGAATGTTTACGTCCTTGCCTGTCTCCTAATCACCCAGTGGTAACGTCATCTGGAGAAAATGTTTTAGGAAAGATTGCAAATAAAAAACAGAAATGATACAGTCTCAGGTTAACATTGCAGAGTCCCCCAAGAAGTCAGACCATATCAATTGTCTAGGATAGAGGGCACCGGGCTGAAAGACAGCTCCAATCTTACTTTTGGATATGTGAATATATGGTGCCATTGATAAAGGGTCTCTTTGACTGTTACTGGGACAACATCTCAACTTCTGACCTGTTGGAAGTCAAAGTCTTTATCATTCTCTTGGAAATCAGCTTTCTATCCATTGTTTCTTATTTCTATGCATGAGTCTTTATACTTCCAGGCTTCCAGGCTTGGGACTTTGAGTCATCCTTTGTTCTTTCCTCTCTCCTCCCATACCCCAGAGTTACTACATTTTTATCAGTTCTTCTCTCAGTGCCTCCAGAATGCCTCTCATCCGTTCCATGGCTACAATCACCAGTTCAACTCATTTCCTTGATCTTCATCCCTCATCTCTCTGACTTTAGGTTCACCAACTTCCACCTCATTCTGCCCTAAGGGATCAAGTAATGATCCTAAATCCAGTGTCACCGTGTCCTTCACCTGAGCACTGCCCACAGCATAATCCTGAGAGCCAGGCCCTTTCTCAGGTTCATCTCTTGGCATTGCTTTAAATGGACATGGGACTAGTACTACCACTTGACTGACCTTGCTCATATTCCACTTGAATGTGGCTTGTTCATGCCCTCGCCATGCCTTTGTTTATTCCCCTGTTTAGGATGCTGCTTTTCTTCCTCACTACTTAAACAATTTCTTGCAAGGTAATGGTTTGTAACTTTTTCAGTCATCTCTTTGAGAATCTATTGAAGGCCATTCTTTATCTCAGAAAAGTGCATAGCCAAAGAGTTCATTGGCCCCTGAAGCTCCATTCATGTGCCCCTTAAGAGAACATCAATCTTAGATTTAGAATCATTGCTTGAGGTCAAGCTGAACTCCCCAATCCTCCATCAAGCCTTAGTAAGTTACTCTGGCTAATGATAATGCCTCTACTCCTTCTTTTCTCACCCGAATGCTACTGAAATTGGTGTCTCTTCCATTGATCTGGTACTTACTGAAGACCATTGTGTATTGTTTTGTTTTGTTTTTGTTTTCCTATGGACATGCTCTATTTCCCCACATACCAAAGCTCCTTGAAGGTAAGCTCCTGCCACATATGTCTTAGAATTGTATGTAAATCAGTGCATGCTGCTCTGATTGGTCCTTCTGGTTGCTGTGGAACATATTCTAGAGAGACCTCTGAGGTCCAGTGAGTCACTTAGAACTGATGCCTCAGGACAGCCTCTTGATCTGTAAGTTACTGGAATGGTTTCCAGAATGACTCCTGCTTCTGAAATTCCTGATCTAGAAAGAATGAAGAAAAGTGGCCATGTTTCATGTCTGAGTGCATTTTGGGATGAATTAGTACAAGGTGTTGACAAACTGTAAAGACGATGCATGCATCCGGTTATAGTCTGGCCTACTCTCCAGGCTCCTTCTTCTTTGACATTATGTCTGTCAGGTATCCCTCTCCTAACCTGAGTCTAGACTCAGGAAAATTTACTGTGAATTATATAGAGTTTAGTTTAATGGCAGTCTCTTTATTCTTTATTTCAAGATTAGGTAAAGTCTTATTTCTAATTATCACATGAGGAGTGCAATAGTAAAGATAGTCTATGCATTGGATAATATGAAAGGAATTTAGGGGGGCCATGGTTCAAACCTGAAATAACTCTATGTAATTGAACATCTGTACCGTCCTTTTCACTCCCCCAGTACACACATACACACACACACACAGCTGGAACTGGCTTTTGTATAGTGGATATATACAGTCTTCATAGCACTAAGCGATAATTGAAGAAATCTTCATTTTCCAAGGTCCCCAAATAATCTGTGCTACAGAGGCTTGACCACACTCTTATTATGTTCTCCAGGAGAGAAGTCATATGGAATGGTAGGGAAGAGGTGACAAGAAGTTGGATGAGCAACATGTTATAGGTTCAAGATTAAGAGTTGGTATAGGACTATCAGCTGTAAGTGTATCTGAGCCACAAAGGGCAAGAGCACCAAAGACTAGATACCTGTTACACGCAGCTGAGAGCAGAGCCCTCAAACTAGTCTAGGTGACAGAGCTCCTGGACAAACTGGGGCTCTTTACTTACATCATATCCTTTATGGAGCACCATAAAATGTTGATATATTTTACCCCAGCAGGCAAACAAGGAGCATGTTGCTGGCAGAAACCATGCCTATGTTAGATGTATGCGATAACATCTTATTGTCAAAAGCACCATTCTACCAATACAAAATGAAGCACAGACCACAGTGGGGAGGAGAGGGAAGATGACTTCTCCTGTTTGCTGGCAGGTGTGCCTGCAACTCTCCAAGAATGGTGACCCTGATTAGAAAGGCTGTCGATAAAGTCAGTGGCCATGACCAGCTAAAAGTTAAGGGCCCTTTCTTGAATTTTGTAAAAGTCCATAAACGTCTTGGTTCTGATTCAACCAAGGAAAGAAGGGGGTCTTCTAAAAACTGCAGTTAGATTTTCCTCTCAGCAGGAGGATCTGAACAAGATTTAATTTGATATAGAACCATTAAAAGGTGATGTTTCTTATACCCAATTTGCCACAGAGCAATTCACGTCATTATTGGATTTTGGCTTTTATTTTTCAGTGGGTACTAGTCATTCTCAACAATGCCTTCATGAAGTCTTGAGTTTAAGAATTCCTTCCATCACTGTGTTGGAATGTGGCTTAGGTGCATACCCTATTGTTAAACTTCTAGTGATCATGTAAACTGCCCTCTGTCTGGATATGCTAACTAGGACATGGGAATAGGCCCCAGAGGCTAGAAAGTGATGAAAAAAACAGTATGACCATTTTTTTTCCCCCATGAATTGAGGAAAGACCATCAGAGATCAAGAGGAGGTGGGGAATACCTGGATTTAACTCCTGGCACTATGGTCAAGACCCATGAAGATAAAGCAGTGCTTATCAAACTTTCATAAGCATGTGACTCACCCTGAGAACTTGTTAAATTGCAGATTCTGATGCAGTAGGCCTAGGATGGTGCCGGAGAACTGGTATTTCCCAGGTGATGAGAAGTGTGATAGCCCACACTTCGAGTAGAATTTGTCTTAATTTCCATTCCATCTCTTCCCCAAACTTGCTCTTTGGAAGTTATTTAACCCTTGAAAGTTATTTAACCTGTCTAGATCTTAGCTTCCTTAACTGTCAAAGAAGAGAATTGGCTTTAACGTTTTTGAGATGGACATTTTTTATGTTTTCTTCCTGGCATGCATTGCCCCTTCCTAACAACCGTTTGATTATTTCTGTGGAAACTATATCCCTTCTTTGTATGCAGTTGTGATACGTAGGTATGACTCAAGACTTTCCGTGCCATTTTGATAGCCAATGGAGACCCTCCACTCCAGGCTCTGTCCTCTGAACTTCCTCTTACAATCCAGGTACAGCAAGATTCAGGATAGGAGTTAAGGTTGATCTACTGGTTGCTCTCTCCCCTAGGACTTTGAGTCTTGAGTAGAGTGAAGCAAGGGCAGAAGAACCATTGAAATTCATCATTCCAGATGTGGGGCCAGCACTCAACTGGCAGCAAAAGCTTGTGGAACCTTCTTACACCCATCTGTTCCAAGCTTTGTACTGTAGTTTTTCCTTCAATCTTGTGAGCAGCCCTATAGCTTTCCAGAATATTCCTTTTACTTAATTTATCCCAAGTGCATGTCTCCAGCTTGCAACCAGAAACTAATCTGGTTCTCCAAGCTCCTTTTGACTAGACTTGCAGGATTCAAGTTCTTAACTGCTTGTGGATGAGTTTGATCCCTGTTCACTATAAGTAAGGGAAAAGGGAAGGTTAATTCTTTTGAAGTCTTGGGCATGGGGTTGATTATAGATTCCTGGTGCTGGTGAGGGACTTAGATTATTTTCCAGCAAACTGATAAATGTGGTAATGTAATCAGATGATTTTCCTTGAGAGTCAAGGGGAGACAGAGATGTGACCTGTGCTTCTGAAGCAAGCAGCAAGGCTCCTAATGAGGCTTCTTGGACCTATTTATAGTTGGAAATGCCAGGAAATTTTATACTTTGCTTCCTTTGACCCTACACATCAGTACATGAAGTTTTCTGAGAGGCTCCAGGGTTTCCTGTCCAAAATTAAGAAGAGAAGCTAAAAGCAGGCAGAGAAGATTCTGGTGAGTAAGAACATTGTTAAGAGTAACAGTTTCTAGCTCGCTCACCTAGAATTGTGGCATGAGGAATGAAGACATCTGATACCATGACCTCATGACCAAGATTGTAATAAGGAATGGAAATGCCATATACTTATGTCCCTCCTTCTTAACTTGTGCCGGAGAAGACAGCAGCTTATGAGCTAATTTAGGCCACCTCTTTTCCCGGCCTGGAACTTCAGCTCCTGTAACCATTTGCTGTCATCTGTCAGAGCCTACTAGGAATGAACTTGCAGTCCAGCAGGTCATTCTTCACCTTTCTTATCCTCATCCTACACTGGATAATACTCTTCTATTCTCACCAGTTCTGAGGAGTCAGATAGATGAAGATCATAGGCCAGTTTTATTGATAAAACCCTATTGAAGGTATACAACTTAGACTACAGGCCCATAGGCTTTCCAGAACTTCATTTCTGGTCCCAGTCTGGTTTCAGGCCCCTGCTAACAAGGGACAGCACCTGCTGTGCTTAAAAGCTTCCTCTTGGAGAAGATCAGAATGTGTAGGTAGCCTGTAGAAATAAGAGGGAACGCAGTCAATGTGATTCTGAGCTGAATTGTCTTAGGGTTTTCTCTTCTATAGTTTTCGGTGACAAATAAATAATTCCTTCCCCCCCCCCTTTCAGTCATCTTTTCAGTATTAAATTGACCTGTTTACTTCCTAGATAGTCTCTTCCTCCTTCCATTAGCCTCCATCTTCCTTGCCGTTTCTCCATATTTAGGGTCCTAAGGGCACAAAAACAAATATCTACCCTCACTGTAATGTTAGTAGAATTCTTGACTACAGTGAAACATGGCCCACCTGAAAACTGAGGTCTTATCGGCTGTTTACTATGTGCAATAGGACATTCTGTATTTGCTGAGGAAGGGCCTTGGTTCTGCCCAGACGGTGCTCCCTTGGCAGGGGAGGGATGAGGAGGAAGTACTCTCTTTTCAGGTACAGTCCTTCTCAGACTCTTTAGTTTTCATAAGAGAATGAAAAAGATATAGGAAGAGAATGCTCCCCCTTGGTAGGTTGTTAGAGGATATAGAGTATAGAGAATATAGTATAGGAATGGTACTCAGATCCCTGCCAGAGACAATACCTTCAACTCTGTTACTCAGTTCTTATAGAACACTCAATTGCAAGAAGTAGAACTCTTAGAGGATTGTTGGGAGGCTATCAGTTCCCCCAGCAGGCCAAAATTTACCCCCAAATCAAGCCAGATCATCAAGAACTGTGTACTTGGACTACATTTTTTTTGACCTCTTGTAAACTACTTTTACTGAATGGGACTTTGGGGTGAATCAATGATGCTATAAGAAGAAGCCATATGAAAGCTGCCTGTTGTACTTCTGGGAGGAGCATCAACGAAGCAGTGGCCAACTGTCTTACTACATGTCCCTTTATGAAGACCCAGAGGAGAACTTTTTTTCAGATCTAAATAGTAGGTAGATCTCCCTTTCTCTTAAACAAATTGAGTTAGAAGAAATTTATGTTCATTGTGATTTTTGTAATCAATAATGTTTTCCTTTTGGGTTTGGATGTCATGACACTTAGAAGTGAACTTGGGACATTTAACCTTTGTATATAACATTTGATATCTCCTTTATGGTTATATTTTATTTGCTTATGGTTTTGAGTACTATTCTACCCTTGTTTTCTTCTTTGCTCTGATCTTTATCTACTTTCTTTCTTTACCAAATGGTCTTATATTCTGTAAGCTACTTCAAACTCTTAGTAAGGACAAGTTAGAGTATCAGTTAATTAGTTAATTAAAAAAGTAAATATGGAGTTATATTTCCTTCACAGAGGAGTATTCTTACCGCTTGTCCACACAGTAATTTCTTGCTCTGCTATCTGGAGTCCATTTCTTTTTATTTTTTATTTATTTAGTTTTTTTTTAAGATTTTTAAAAATTTAATTAACATATAACATATTACTAGTTTCAAAGGTAGAGTTCAGTGATTCATCAGTCTTATGTAATACCCAGTGCTCATTATATCATGTGACCTCCTTAATGTCCATCACTTACCGCATTCCTCCCCCCACCTCCCCTTCAGCAATCCTCCTTTTGTTTCCTATGATTAAGAGTCTCTTGGGGCGCCTGGGTGGCTCAGAGGGTTAAGCCTCTGCCTTCAGCTCAGGTCATGATCTCAGGGTCCTGGGATTGAGGCCCACATCGGGCTCTTTGCTCAGCAGGGAGCCTGCTTCCCCCTCTTTCTCTGCCTGCCTCTCTGTCTATTTGTGATCTCTCTCTCTCTCTGTCAAATAAATAAATAAATAAAATCTTTTTAAAAAATGATTTGTCTCCCTCTCTGATTTCATCTTGTTTTATTTTTTTCCTTTTTCCCTATGATTCTCTATTTTGTTTCTTGAATTCCACATACAAGTGAGATCATATGATAAATGTCTTTCTCTAATTGACTTATTTTTCTTGGCATAATACTCTTTAGTTCCACCCACATCATTGCAAATGGCAAGATTTCATTTTTGATAGCTGAGTAGTATTCCATTGTATATATATACCACATCTTCTTTATCCATTTATCTGTTGCTGGACATCTAGTTTCTTTCATAGTTTGGCTATTGTGGACATTGCTGCTATAAATATTGGGGTGCATGTGCCCCTTTGGATTACTACATTGTATCTTTGTAGTAAGTACCCAGTAGTGTAGTTGCTGGGTCTTAGGGTAGTTCTATTTTCAACTTTTTGAGGCACCTCCCTATAGTTTTCCAGAGTGGCTACACCAGTTTGCATTCCCACCAACAGTGTACGAGGTTCCCCTTTCCACACATCCTCACCAACATCTGTCCTTTCCTGACTTGTTAATTTTACCCATTCTGACTGGTGTGAGGTATTATCTGATTGTGGTTTTGATTTGTATTTCCATGATGCTGAGTGATGATGAGCATTTTTTCATATGTCTGTTGGCCATTAGTAAGTCTTCTTTGGAGAAATTTCTATTCATGTCTTCTGCCCATTTTTGATTAGATTATTTGTTCTTTGGGTATTGAGTTTGATCTTTTTTTTTTTAAGATTTTATTTATTTGACAGTGAGAAACACAGCTAGAGAGGGAACACAAGCAGGGGGAGTGAGAAAGGGAGAAGCAGGCTTCCTGCCAAGCAGGGAGCCCGATGTGGGGCTTGATCCCAGGCTCCGGGATCATGACCTGAGCGAAAGGCAGTCACTTAACCAACTGAGCCACCCAGGTGCCCCGATCAGTTTTTTATAGATTTTGATTACTAGCCCTTTATCTGCCCATAGGTCTCATACCTCTGACTTGGCCTACTTTGAAACTTATCTGGTTCACTCAAAGATTAGAACTGCTTCTGATGCTTTTACTACATCCCAGCAGAGTATCAGTTATTCAGTGGGATGATTCTCTTCTGTTTGTGAACTGTGAGGAACAGTTGGAATGAAGGTGGGAATGGGGAGACAGGTAATGAAGGGAGATCAGGCTAGTCATCAGCCTCGCACCACAGATAATGGGATGATGGGAAGCTACATGTCTATGCAGGATAGCTTTCAATTTAATATGGCTCCAGAACATTTGTGTAATAAATATTTTACTATGCCTTGTAGAGACATTATTGTCATGGTGGTAGAAAGTCATCTCTAAGAAAAGTAGGGTATATTAGCCTCATGTGTTAAGTTACAAATATGATTTTGAACTCATGACTTCACAGAGAAATATCTTTTCCAGTTCCGTCATCTCCAAAAGTGGCCCAGCAGCAGAAGCAACCTTTTTGGCCACTACTGATTCTCATATACACTCCTGGCTTGCCAAATATTGGCCCCTAGGAGGAGCCAAAGCTTCCTGGAGGGAAAGTGATTACATTTCTTGGTATAGGAAAACTCGAGAATAGTCTATGGTTGATGGGGAAAAAGTGCTTTCAGAGATATCAGATGGCACTGAAAGGACAAAGAAACCAGTTTATACAACATTGTAACAATTTGAACATCAAGAAATCAGGGGGATGTTTCTATATATATGTTTTTTGTTTGTTTGTTTGTTTCTTCTATTAACTATTATATGTTTTCACAGCATCTTAGAGATGTTTTTTAAAAATGCATTTTCACGGTATCTGGGTGGCTCAGAGGGTTAAGCCTCTGCCTTCGGCTCAGGTCATGATCTCAGGGTCCTTGGATCGAGGCCTGCATCGGGCTCTCTGCTGGGCGGGGAGCCTGCTTCCTCCTCTCTCTCTGCCTGCCTCTCTGCCTACTTGTGATCTCTCTCTCTGTCAAATAAATAAATAAAATCTTTAAAAAAAATGCATTTTCAAATAGCCCTGGGAAATATAGTAGAAACTACCAAGAACAGGAATAAATCTGTCAGTATCCACTGCCTCACAAAGAAG
Organism: Spilogale gracilis; assembly: GCA_004023965.1. Lineage (NCBI taxonomy): Eukaryota > Metazoa > Chordata > Mammalia > Carnivora > Mephitidae > Spilogale > Spilogale gracilis. The sequence goes on from PITA01010224.1 coordinate 47,756, forward strand.
TGACATCGGAAGAGGGTCCACGATTTAATTGACACAATGATAACTCACAGTAACTAAGTTGAGAGAGAAGTTAATAGTATGGAGGTAAGATCTTCAGTTGTCCTGATGTCCTATGGAGGAAAGGTAATTGTACCAACTTAATCTCTCATCTCCTAGGAAACAGACCCCTTGGATGGTCTTATTAATCATAATAATATAGTAATTAGGAATATAAGCTTTTCTAATAATGCTAACCAGCCAGGTCACCATAGTGTAATGATGGGACCAGGGTTCCTGCTGACCAAGTGAAACTCAAGGAGTGCAATACATTATTTCAAGGGGAGACACTAAAACCTGTGTGAAAAGTATGATCTTAGAGCCTCAGTGACAATATAAAGGAACTTGAATTCCTAAAAGAGCTTAACTAGATTCCATGTCAGACAGGAAACAGAAAACAAAACAAAACAAAACACAGCCCGCCCCCCAACCAACACAAAAAACCCTGAAAGATCAATTATGCAGAACTGACTTGTGTGAGATTTGTTTGGAGAGGGAGGGAGAGTGGATTTGGTGTCATTACTCAATGCAAGGCAAGGAACATACAGAATTTAAATTAATATATTAGCACTGAAAGTAGCTTAAGTTAAATAACAAGTTCTATAGCACTTCTGCTATTTTGTCAGGGTTTTCCCTACTCAAATGTTTAAAACATTTATGAGAATATGACACTTTAGATTTGTGATTATAATTCAATGTTTAGGAGAGTTTCAGCAAAAAATGTGTGTGTTCAATGTTTGAATTCTTAGGAAAATCTGATTTAAATTATAGGCATTTGTGTATCAGGTATGTAGGTAGGCTCCATGCCCAACATGGGGCTTGAACTCACAACTCTGAGGTCAAGACCTGAGATCAAGAGTCAGATGCTCTACCAGCTGAGCCACCCAAATGTCCCAGGCATGTATTTATTATTTGTGTAACTAAATTGTAAATTTTGAGAACTACTGATTCCTTAATATTTAAAAGAATATTAATTATTTTATAGATTTGTGAATGGCGTATATAGTACATGAAACAAGAGCTGAAGTGGAAGTTCATCTCCATGAACAAAAGCCATGAAAAGAAGGATTTTTTAATGATAATTACTGCTCTCAGGTTTCCCTCAAATAAGAGCCTGTAAGAGTAGTCTACAAGTTATTCGTGGAGTTTAGCTGAGATAAGAAAACACAGAATTTGAAGCTCAAGGGAGGCGTGATTGACACTGATTGGAGGCAAATGTGCGCTGACTACTCTTTTAGGCAGCTGGACTTACGATTACAGAAACTTGCGTTTGGACAGAGACCTCTCTCTCTGGGAGTTGATTGAGAGGATTAAGTGAGGATCCTGACATTAGAGAGGTTTTGCGATTTGACCAAATCCCCAGCTTGTTGGGCAGAAATGAGACTTGAGTTTAGGCTTTCCTGCCTGAGAGTCCAGGGCTCTGTTGATTCTGCCAGCCCTGCTTGAAACTGTGTCAGGGGACATGGGCCCACATGGTACATATGCACTGTAGGTGGCCAGTAAACAATACTAGCAATGATAAAAATAAAAATGACATAGCGATAGTATATCTACTCACGAGAAACTTATAGTTATGTTGCACTGATGAATGAAACAGCTTATCAAGGAGAACAGTCATTGGGAAAACAAAGCTCTAATGTATATAGGGAAGAAGGTAGAAGAACGAGAGCATGTCTGCTCTTTCAAATTATTCAAAAAGAGACAATCTAACCAAAAAGGGGACAAAGATTAGAAACAGTTCACAGAATAAGATAACCAAATGGTCAATATGCATATGAAAAGATATTCAGCCCCACTAGAAATGATGGAAATAAAAATAAAACAAATTATCATGTCTTATTTATAAGATTGATAAATATTTAAAAGATTATGTTATTCATTGTGGGCAAAGATAGGAAGAAGTAAATCTTGTAATTTGGGTTGGAATGGGCTATGGTAAAGATTTTTCTGGGGGCTAATTTCTTAAGATCATTCAGAATTTAACTTGTGTTCATGATTGACCCAGAATTTTAGTTCTAGAAATTTTAAAGAAATCCTTGTTCATGAATACAGAGATGTAGCTACCAGGGTTTTTAATGCCATATGATATTATAGTACTGAAAAATTGACATTACATAGAGATTCCTTAAAAGACGAGATTTAATACAATATGGTGCATCCACATTGTGGGATACCATATGGCAATTAAAAATTATAATTTAAAAATATCTCCAAGAATAAGATATCCAAATGAGCAGATCACTGAGGCATTTTGTTAAGTGGCAAAATGCATGAAGAATATCTATAATGATCCCACCAGTGCAAAAAAACAAATGCATACATGTTTATATACGATTGTAAATGCATAAATAAATAACTTGAAGGAAACTCTTAATTGCCATTAGTTGTTACCTTGGGAAAGAAGACTATATTTAGAAGTAGGGAAGTGGGTAAGGGACAGTGTTTCATTTTGCACTCTGTATCTAGGTCTGTACTTATAACTCTACCTGTATCTATGTCAATGTTTATTGATGTCTACGTTGATATGATTTCACTGTCTTATTTCAGTCTTTGAGTTCATATAGTACTGATCTAATACAAATTATTATTTTTATTATTTAAAAAAAAAAAACGTTTTTAAGGCTTTGGCCTTCCAGCTCAGCCCTGGTTCTACCCTAAGAAAATAATCTCTTATGGTAGAATGAAAGGAATGGCATGAAAAGGCTTGAGAAGAACAAATCGCCACTTCTTGGCCCTAGATCCCTTTCTCCTTGCCCATCTTTACAATAGAACTCGTGGAGGTAAAGAACATCCCGCTGCACTCATGTGTGCTCATCGAACCATTTCCTGACATCTAGGGTCAAAATACACCTGGAATTATAACTATAAAGTGGGAGATGCTAATTTGAAATGTTTTTTCCAACGTCTAGCTTCCCCTGCTTGGCTGATGTCGCTCGCGCTGCCCAGAGTGTTTGCTTGCTCTCTCCAGGTGGAAGAGCAGTTTGTCTTAGGCTCTGCTTTGTCCTTGCTTAGTGGCATCACGGAGACCTGGCCTCATGCTGGGGCCAGAACTGTAGACCATGAACTAAAGCCTGTACTTTGTGTATCGAATGCAATAGTTCTGCCAAAGGAATCTGCTGGGGATGTTGGCCTTATTTCCCAGGAAAAAAGATGAATTGTTTACTTGGAGCACTTGCAGCAGTCTGTCTTGGCTCATGGTAATCAGAGGTTGGCACTGGCCTGGCACCTGTATCTCTTGGGATGCGAGTTGCAGCTCCTAATGGAAGGTTGATCAGAGGAGGATCCAGAAAGGAGCCAACCACCAGGAGCTTGGGAATGTTCGCGAGCTTTTCCATTGATTCTTCGTTTATTCAGCAAACACTGGCTTTCTCACTCTGTTCTGCCCATAGAATTCATCACTGGGCACATATCAGAGCCTACCACTTCTGTGATTTTCTCATACTGCCCTCTCCCTGGCCTGTTTTGACTTGTTGTCTGGCTTTCTTTCATTTTTCCTGGCTCTGTGTTCCCTTGGGCGGGCACCTTTGTTCCTGATGGTGATTGCTCCAGGACCTACTTGCTGTGAGAGATGGCCTAGGCGTAATCAGCCTGCCCTGACCCACAACTCTCCCTGGATTGTGCTTTGCCTTTGGTTGTCTGCCTTTGTCTTGGCCCATAGAAATGAAACAGACTTGGCTAACCTTTTAGGACTTTATAGGCAGTGGAGAGAACCAGATAATGCCATGGCCAGGTACACGGTGCTGGGGACTGGGTTGTAGGTGGAGAGAGCTAAGGCTCTAAAGATTCACTCATTCATTCAGGAGAGGGAACCTTTGAAAATATATGAAATATATGGGCTATCAGATGTTGAGAAGCATTTTAAAGAAAACATTCATAAGGAGAATAAAGGGTATTGGGGTAGGAGTAGGGGTAGCAGTTTATTTTTTTATTTTTTTAAATTTTTTTGAGTTGAATTGTCTTATTTATTTATTTATTAATTGCTATGTTAGTCCATACAGTATGCATTAGTTTTTTTTTTTTTAAGATTTTATTTATTTATTTGACACACAGAGAGATCACAAGTAGGCAGAGAGGCAGGCAGAGAGAGAGAGGAGGAAGCAGGCTCCCCACCAAGCAGGGACCCTCATGCAGGCCTCGATCCCAGGACCCTGAGATTATGACCTGAGCTGAACACAGACGCTTTAACCCACCGATCCACCCAGGTGCCCTGTCATTAGTTTTTGATGTAGTGTTCCATAATTCATTGTTTGCATATGATACCCAGTGCTCCATGCAATATGTGTGTTCCTTAATACCCTTCATTGGGCTCACCTATTCCCTCACCCCCCCCAAAACCCTCAGTTTGTTTCTTGGAGTCCATAGTTTCTCATGGTTCATCTCCCCCACTGATTCCCCCTCTACCTTTTCCCTTCCTTCTCCTAATGTCCTCCATGCTGTTCTTTATGTTCCACAAATAAGTGAAACCATATGATAGTTGACTTTCTCTACTTATTTCACTTAGCATAATCTCCTCCAGTCCCATCTATGTTGATGCAAAAATTGGGTCTTCATCCTTTCTGATGGTTAAGTAATAATCCATGGACCACATCTTTTTTTATCCATTCATCTGTTGAAGGGCATCTTGGCTCTTTCCATAGTTTGGCTACTGTGAACATTGCTGCTATGAACATTGGGATGCATATGGACCTTCTTTTTACTACATCTGTATCTTTAGGGTAAATATTAAGTAGTGCAATTGCCGGGTCATAACGTAGCTCTATTTTTAATTTTTTGAGGAACCGCCACACTATTTTCCTAAGTGGCTGTACCAACTTACATTTTTACCAATAGTGTAAGAAGGTTCCTCTTTCTCCACAACCTTTCCAACAGTTTTTGTTTCTTGCCTTGGCAATTTTTGCCATTCTGACTGGTGTAAGATGGTATTTCAGTGTGGTTTTGATTTTATTTTCCCTGATGGCTAATGATGAAGAGCTTTTTTTCATGTGTCTGCTAGCCATTTGTAGATCTTCTTTTGAGAAATGTCTGTTCATGTCTTCTGCCCATTTTTTTACTTCATTATTTGTTTTTTGGGTGTCGAGTTTGAGAAGTTCTTTATAGATCTTGGATATCAGCCCTTTGTCTGTAGTGTCATTTGCAAATATCTTCCTCCATTCCATGGGTTGCCCCTTTGTTTTGTTGACTGTTTCCTTTGGGGGTGTGGAAGCTTTTAATCTTGATGAAGTCCCAAAAGTTCATTTTCACTTTTGTTTCCCTCGCCTTGGAGACATGTCTTGAAAGAAGTTACTGTGGCCAATGTTGAAGAGGTTACTGCCTATGTTCTCCTCTAGGATTTTGATGGATTCCTGTCTCACATTGAAGTCTCTCATCCATTTTGAGTTTATCTTTGTGCATGGTGTAAGTGAATGGTTGACTTTCATTCTTCTGTATATAGCTGTCCAATTTTCCCAGCACCATTTATGGAGGAGACTGTCTTTTTACCATTAGATAGTTTTTCCTGCTTTGTTTAAGATTATTTGAGTATAGAGTTGAGGGTCCATATATGGGCTCTCTGTTCTGTTCTGTTGGTCTATGTGTCTTTTTTTGTGCCAGTACCATGCTGTCTTAGTGATCACAGTTTTATAATATAGCTTGAAATCAGGCAATGTGATACCTCCAGTTTTGTTTTTCTTTTTCAAGATTTCCTCAGCAGTTCAGGATCTTTTCTGATTCCATACAAATTTTAAGATTGCTTGTTTCAGCACTTTGAAAAATGCCATTGTTATTTTGATGAGGATGGCATTGAAAGTATAGATTGCTCTGGGCAGCGTAGACATTTTAACAATGTTTATTCTTCCTATCCATGAGCATGGAATGTTTTCTTCATCTTTTTATGTCTTCTTCGATTTCTTTCACAAGTGTTCTGTAGTTCCAAGTGTATAGAGTATAGATCTTTTTGCTCTTTGGTTAAGTTTATTCCAAGGTATCTTACAGTTTTGGGTGCTATTGTAAATGGAATCGATTCTCTAATTTCTCTTTCTATAGTTACATTGTTAATGTACAAGAAAGCAACTGATTTCTGTGCGTTGATTATGTATCCTTCCACATTACTGAATTGCTGTATGAGTCCTAGTGATTTCGGGGTGGAATCTTTTTTGGTTTTCCACATAAAGTATCATGTTATCTGCGAAGAGAAAGAGAGTTTGACTTCTTCTTTGGCAATTTGAATACCTTTTTTTCTTTTTGTTGTCTGATTGCTGTTGCTAGGACTTCTAGTACTATGTTGAAAGAGGTAACAATTTAATAGGGACTTTAGAGAAGGCTTCACTCACCAGTGAGTCAACTCTGAATTGCTTGAGAGGGAGATACTCTAGACAAAGCAAAGAACAAGGACAAGAGCTCTGAAGCAAGAGCCTGTCTGGAATGTTGGAGAGGAGCAGGAAAGGCAGGGTGAGAAATGAGAAAGGAGGAGAGTAGGGGCCCCTAAGCTGTAACACATATCCAGAGTGTATGGCACTGTGTGATCCTTTGTGAGAGCTTGCCCATCAGTTACTAGTGGGGAAGTTTCATGAATTGAGGTGGACACCCACTTAGCGCACTGCATTTGGATCCTCTCATTTGGAGGTGATGGCAAGGCTGACTGAAAACAGTCGACTCTGCCTGAGGTCATTCAGAAGAGCTGAGTCTGCATGGGTGAGGGGTTTTCTGGGCTGAGGGGCTAGCACAGGCAAGGGCTAGTATGTGCAACATGGTGATGTTTTCAGAGAAGGGAGACAATTTGCTTTGGCTGGAGATGGCAGTGCAAGAGTGGATAGGCAGGGGGGAGCTGAGAGGAAACTAGTGAAACAGGGGATACCTGCCCAGAAGGGCCTTATGTCATGCAGTAAATGTGGTTTGACTATCATGGGAAGCCACAACAGGCTTTCAAATAGGGAGAGGTGATAGTAATTGTGAAAATGAAAATAATTTTCACCCTAATGCCTCAGTTCCCATATCACCTAACAATGAGAAGGCTCAGGATCTGAAGAAAGTGAAGTGAAGTGGGCTTTATTTACTTCACCAGATTCCTATGAGGAATAAATGAGATAAGATACATGAAAGACCATTGCAGTCTGCAGAGTGCCCCTTATTGCCATTGACCCAAGAATGGGTTGGATGGAGTTGGCAAAAGGAGTGGACAGCATGCCCCAGTGGAAAAATGCCTGGCTCCGCAGCTGGATATCAATTGGAATCTTGCTCAACCGTATACTGGCCATGTAATCTTGGGCTAGGTAGTAGACCACTCAGAGCCTCAGTTTTCCCCATAGCAAAATGGGTTAATTTTTACTTCCCAAGATTGATGTGTAGACTGGAAACAAGGTATATGACATGCCTAGCTCTGGGAATGGGCCTGAGGGGGGAGCTCAGTAACTGACAGCTGTTATTTTTGGAGAGTGATCATCGTGGACATACGATCAGATGGATACTTAAGCCAGCCCTTGTGTCTGGTGCTGTCAATGCTGCTTGGATGTGCTGTTTGAATCTGCGCTGATTCTGTCGTATTGAGGATGAGTTGGTGTCGACCCTTTACCTTTCCTGGATCAGTCTGTGCCCATGGCATGCTGTCCGTCTGTGGTTGGGGCAAGGTCTGGCCACGTGAAGGAAGTAGAGCTGATGGGCCCCCGGGAGCACGAGGCTCATGGCCAACATGATATATACTCTAGGCTCTGTCCAACTAAGCTAACTGGCTGCAGTGTGGCCCACCGCCATTGACTCAGCCCGGCCAAAGGAGAAATGTAGGCTGAAACATGGATCCATATAACTAGCTCATAATTTTCTGCTACCGAGGAGGAAAGGCTTATTTTGTCTGGACTTAGCAGAACAATTGTCCATGTTGATTGAATTCTTCAAATAACTTCTCATCTCCCTGCTCTGTTTTGTTTCAGAGCACACAGCTTCACATTTAAAAGAGAGAAAAGAAGGGAAAAAAAATACTGTCCTGCTGCAATATCTCATTTGGCAGGCACCCAGCCATTTTCTCAGGATTTGACAGAATGTGATCTCTCATTTAACTTACTTCCTAATACTGCCCCTGAGCAAGACTGAATTGAATGAGACCCCAGTGCAATAATTATCTTGGCTGAAGATTCACACCTACAGTTCCTCCTACAGATTGTTCAGCACAACCACAGTGGACTCTGAGAAAAACAATCAGAAAACAATGCACTTGCCAAGCTGAAGTCAGGTTCACTGCTATTTCCAACTGGGCCACCTCACTCCCGCCTTTTAACGATTTTAACAATTCTCCACAGTCATTAGTCATTCATTCATTCAATAAATAATTAAACACATAGCATGGTGCACATGCAAATAGTATAATCTATGATCTCTTCCCTCAGGGAACTTACAATTTAGTGGAAAAGATAAGATGTACACAAATAGCTAGCCTCTAATATGGGAGCACAGAAGTGGATGACGGATAGTGAGGGTAGGGTTTGAGAGCAGGGGATGAGAATTTGTGCCAAGAATGATTTCATGGAGCGAGTGGAAAGGTTTGGGGTGATGAGCTGAAGGGGTGGAGTCACAAAGATGGAGATGAGGGGAACAGGTGAGTACTCCAAGCTTGAATGGCGGGACAAATAAGAATGTGTGTTCTGTAATTACTTTTGGGTTTGAATGTAATAAATATCATTTGGAGTAAGGCAACAGCAATGCAACAGCTTGAAGTGTTTAAAGAGGCTGCATAGGGGTAGGCCAGTTAGGAAGCTAGTACAGTACGGTAATCCAGGTGAGAGAGAAGGCTGTAAGATGGTAGTGATGAAGGTAGTGAGAAAGGGTGGGATTCTGGATATAGTTTAGACTTCTTGATCTCAGTTTCCATCCTAGATGAACCCTGTCCTTCTGTTTTGAAAAAATGATATTACTGAGGGAAGTAGCTCTCGGTGTGATCAGAATATCTTCCCTCACCTCGGTCGTGACAAAGTGTCTTTTGAGGTATGGCTCTGCTCCATTCATAGCTGTAATACGCAGGGTCATAGACCCACAGAAAAAAGGAAATGGAGCCTAGGAATCCTCTAATCCAAGCACTTATTTTACAGATGAGAAAACCAAGGCTCAGGGAGAGTTGAACTGACTTGCCTAAGTCCTGAGAGGTAGTCAATAGTGGGACTAAAGTAGGGTGTTCTGACTCTGAGTCCATTGGTCTTCCTAGATCACTGCTCCTTTCTCCAGATAAAAGCCAAGGTTTGCTTTTCCCTTGTGGCAGAAACTGACCTCTTTTCCTCTTGCTAAAGCTAGGCTATGTTTCCCAGTTTCTTTTGCACTTAGGTGTGGCCACAGACTGAGTTCTGGCCAGGAGAATGTGGGTAAAAGTATGTATGCTTACTCTCAGGGCTGGCTCATTAAAATCCTCCCTGCACAAGCCTCAACTCCTTCCCTCATTTGCTAACAGACATTGATACCCAGGGTACTTTTGAAAGCAGTGTGTTGAAGGTAGTGGAGCCTCCATTACCCTGGAAGCTTTAATGACTTCATGGAGCAGTCATTCCTCCCACCCCGATTATAAATTGTGTTATGATAAGCCCCTGAGCTTTGTGGATTTATTTGTTAATGTAGCTAATATTGTCTTAACTAACTATATCTTGTCACTTCAAATCTAGAGAGAGGGACTTCAGTAAAACTACCTGAAGAGCTTCATATATGAAGTTGGTGGGTATCATGGACTTGGTTTTTTTCTTTTTTTTTTTTTTAAGATTTTATTTTATTTATTGGAGAGAGAGTGAGGGAGAGTATGAGAAGAGAGAAGGTCAAAGGAGAGAAGCAGACTCCCCACGGAGCTGGGAGCCCAATGAGAGACTCAATCCCTGGACTCTGGGATCATGACCTGAGCCGAAGGCAATGGCTTAACCCACTGACCCACACAGGAACACTGGACTTGGGTTAGATCCTTGTTCTAGAAATTTAGAGAATAAGACTTTTTGGCAGCAGAACAAGGATGGATGGGTTGAGATTGACCTGCACTCCCAGAATTTTTTAGGGCAAAAGGAATGTGAACCAGATACTGGTGATACAGTAGAGAAAAACTACCTGGAGTTATTTCAACTCTTGTTCAAATACCCTATACTACATCGATGATAGAAAGAGTGTTTGGGTGGTGGGGTCAACCAGAAAACCAGAGACAGAGGGAGAAGAAGCAGCAGGAGAACTGATAAGACAGTCCCTATCATTGGAGTTATTAGTCAGGGGATCCCAACTGGGGAAACTGAAGCACCCTGAAGTCACTCATATAGAATCAGATTTAAACATTAGCTCAGTAAGAACAAAATATCAATAAGACTGTACTAGTCACATAAGAACGTTCTAAATCCATTTCTATTCTTTCTTCTTGATGTTCCTACTGCAGAGAGGGAAAGAGAGATGAAGCCAACCATATGCCCTTTCTCTAAGGCAGAAGCCTGCCTACCATAGGTTTCCAGTAGGTGAAAAATGGAAAGGTGTCTTAATATGAATGAAGATAGATGTGGATTAATATGTTAGAGTGTAAAGTCCACTTTATCAATTGGGATTGTATTTAACCACTTAAAATGACCAAATTATATCTTGTTTTCTAAGACTGATGGAAAAAATCAGACGCCCATCAGAGTTTTCATTGGGGATAAACCTTCCTATGATGAAGTTCTCAGGAGCAGTGTGAAGCAAAGAATAAAGGTGATCCCTTCACCAGGTGGTGCTTATTCAAGGTGACATGAGTGGTTCCAAGCACCATGATATGCTCTTGGCTGGGAGCAAGGGCTGGGTGCTAAGGAAGCCCATGGGAGAGGCAGACCTGCTGGAAATGAAACCAGAAGTGGAACTGAAGGGATGAAGCTGGTGACAAGGTGGAGAAGGAGCGTTTCAGATAGAACAATGAGCAAGCTGAAAAAAACAAACAAGCAAAAAACCACTGAAGACTGAAAAATGACTAGAACATAAGAAATGTGGAGTACAGAAGCCAGGTCAGGAAGACAGATAGTGGTAAATATGGTGAGAAATTTGGATCAACCTGGAGGACTCTGGGAGCCCTTGGAAGATTTTTTAAACAGGAGTGGCATGATCTGATTTTTGTTTTAGAAAAATCACTCTACCCTATGTGATCGAGCTGTAGGATCTTACACTGGCTAATTTTTTTTTAAGATTTTATTTATTTATTTGAGAGAGAGAGAGAGAGACAGGGTAAGGGGCAGAGTGAGAAGCAGACTCCCCACTGAGCAAGGAGCTTGGTGCAGGACTCAGTTCCTCGACCCTGGGAGCATGGCCTGAGCCAAAGGCAGATGCTTAACCAACTGAGCCACCCAGATGCCCTTATCCTGACTTTCTAATACTTATTGTATGGACCTTCCCCTCTCTGAACTTTAGCTTCATAGTTATACTTTTGGTTTGGCAAACACACCAAGCTCTCTCCAACTTCAAGGCTTTTGCACATGCCCTTGCCTCTGCCTAGCACACTCTCCATCTCACGGCATTTACTCATTTTGGTGGTTGATTTTAAATGCCATTTCCTTAGAAAGGCTGTTGCCATCCACTTTATGTGTATTAGTTTTCTATTTGTGCTATAACAAATCACCACAAAATTAGAGGTTTAAACAATGCAGATTTGGGGCACCTGGGTGGCTCAGTTAGTTAACTGCTTTGGCTCACGTCTTCGTGATCCCAGAACCCAGAGATCAAGCTGCGCCTCAGACTCCCTGCTCAGCAGGGAGGCTGTTTCTCCCCCCTAACGCCCCCTTCTGTTCCTGCTCCCACTTGTGCTCTCTCTCACTACCTCTCTCTCTCAAATAAATAAATAAAATTTAAAAAGAAATAAACAATGCAGATTTATTATCTTACAGTTCTTAAGATCAGAAGTCCAAAATCAAGGTTTAACAGGGCTGAGTTTCTTCTGGAGAATGCATTTGTTTTCCTTCTCCAACTTCTATAGGCTACCTGAATTTCCTTGGCTCATGACCCCTTCCTCCATCTTTAAAACCCGAAACAGTGGGTCTTGTCCTTCTCATGCTGCCATTCTTTGGCTATCCTAATTCTCTTGTACTTATATTAGGATAATTTCCACACTTTAAAGTCAACTGACTAGCAATATTAGTTCCATTTGTAATCTTAATTCCCTTTAGACCTGTAATTTAACACATTCATAGGTTCTGGAGATTAAGACACAGACATTCTGGGGGAACCATAATTCCGCCTACCACACTATTTAAAGTAGGTGCTCCTGATTTTCTCTTGCTTAGCTCTTGTTTGCTTTCATGCCACTAATTACAAAGTTGATTCACTTATTTCTTTGCTGCTTTTCTTTTTCTTTTTCTCATCAGAATGTATTCTCTATTAGGGCAGGAACTATCTGTCTTTATTTGCCTTTCTGTGTCCAATAAATAGTAGTTGCTCAATACACATTGATTGAAAGGATTGACAAATGAGTGAAGGGTTGTTGAAAGAATGGATCACAGAATTTAAGTTGGAAGGGGATTGAAGGAAACTTAAGAGATAATAGACCCAGCCATCAGAGGAGTTGCTAAGGAAAGCAGATGGAAAGATAGGAGGCCGTGGACTGAGAGTAAACACTAGAAAGTATGACTCCATATGTGATGAACACTAAGGGCAATTGTAATATCTAGGAAAGTTACTCTTAACCATCTTTGGGGGTAATGGGGTCCCTTGAAAGTAAAATAAGAAGTATAGGCTCTCTCTTAAGGAAAATGTATAACTAGCATATGCACAAAGCCTTGTATCCATTTCAGGAGGCCTGCAGCTGTCTAAATCTTTAGTGAATAAGGGGGTAACTCAGAGGTCAGAAAATGGCAATATAGGGAGGATAGAGAGTTATGGAAGTTGATGCTATGAGTCTTAAAGGACATTCTCTCCCAAACTCCTTTACAACACTTAAACTGATGTTAAAATTAATACCAGCAAGAAGGTTGCAAGCAAGGCATATGGGCCAACTTTGACTTGGTTATTGGGCCAAGATGGAGCAAAAGGGAATCAAACTTCCTCCTCCTCTTTGCTTTAGGATGGTAACTGGAACACATGCTATTAAGTGATAAAAGAGCTACTCATATTACCAACACTGTTCTCTTGGGACCATGTGCTCTTTGAGGATGAAGCTCTAGGGGAATGGTTAAGATAGCTATTGTCATGGACTCATCCAAGGGGGATAGGAAATGTCAGTCTGGGTGCAGGGTGTTTTCTTCTGATAACTCTTCAGACAAACTTCTATCTCACAATTCTCACCGTAAAACAGGGAATTCATTCTGAAGCTTTTATGTGATTATGATGAGAGAATCTTCTATTGTTTGCCAGCAGGTTGGGAATGTTGAAAGAGACACACAGAGAGAGTTTACAGTTGTTGGATTACAATATCATTTGGATTTACATCTTTGCCAGGGCTCTGGCAAGTTAGAACATTGTTTGGGAAGGAGTGGAATTTAGGCACCTGAGATAAGGGTCCCCAGGAGGATCTTGGGCCTTGGGAGAACCAGGATCTCCACACTGCTCTAGAACACACACCACCATCCTTCTCCTGGGGGAGAAAGTTGGCAGTCCCCACTTATTTTCTACAGCAGAAACCACTGATTATCCCCGAATAGTTTTTCTCCCTTTCTTCTAGAGAAATAGAACTCCTGATTTTTTGCAGAGCCCATGGCTGCCCAGAGTAAAGATTTCATTTTCTATCTCCCTTGTAGCTCAGTGGAATTATGTGGCAAAAATCTAGCAAATGGGATATGAGTGATCAATGTAACTTCCAGGAGGGGATTTTTCTCTTCTCCTTCCCCTTTCCCTTTCTTACCAGTTAGAATCCAGATATTTTGACTTGGACCAAATAAATCAATTGGACCATCAGGAGCCCATGACAATATCTGTTATAGCAGCCATGAAATGCCCTGCTAACCCTGGGCCATCTACCTGAGACTTTACATGAAGGAAATCTACATCTGTCTTGCTTATGCCATTGATATTTGAGCTGCTATTACTCTTATCTGTCTAATTCTCATCCCTCATTATTGCACACCCAGTGAGGGAGTGGGAGCTCATGATTTTTTTTTTTTTTACTTTAAATTTATTTTATTTTTTCAGTGTTCCAAGATTCATTGCCCCATTCCCCAGGGAGCTCATGATTTTGCCTAGCAACCGGCTTCTGAGTTTTGATCCCTGTTTCTGGGAATCTGGCTTCTGCTAGTCTATAGGTCTTTGTAACCAAATGCAAGATTCTTTCATTGGGGGCAGGAATATATCCACTAAATTGGAAGTTGAAACTGCCACCCAACCATCTGGAGACAGGAAGAGGTAGTGATAGGTTTGGCTAGAGTGATTCACCTTGATTATCAAGAAGTCAGCTGGCTGCTACATAAGCAAATAGGTCTAATGTAAGGAAGTTTTGTGCCATTTCAAGTGGTCAAGGTTAATATGGGATTGCTGTCTTTCTCTATGTGAAAGACCACTGGGGGCTCAGATCCCTTAGAAGACTCATTTCTCCTGTCATAACAGAACCTCAGCTGGTTCTGCCAGAGGTTCTTGTCAAAGGTCAGAGGAACATGATGTCAATACAGGAGGCGGTGGTGAGCCATAAACTCCAGCTCTACTTACAAGGCCAGCTGGGGAGATGCCTCTACTTGGATCTTCTTGCTCACTGCTTAATCTATTAAAAAAGTTCTTCTATTATTTTCTCTCTTCCTCCTGGGTTATTTGGGATTGTTTGCCATGTAATCTTTAAGTGCAGACCGTGAAGATATGGTCATGATGGAATTTTTCTAGAGTCCTAGACCTAGAACAGTGTATGTGCATGAGTGTGTGTTTGTGTCCTGGGCAGCTACCGAGCAGTGGATCAAGGTAGCAGTTTATTTTCACCGGCATATTGTGGTTTCCTGACCTCCTTGTTAGCCGTGCTTACGGTAACGATTGCCGTGTCCTGGACCCTGTTGCAGGCTGGGCCTCCAAATGGTATCCTGCACCTTGGCTCCAGGAATGAATTAGGCTAATTGAATTCTTGGAACTTCTAAATTTGAGCCAAGGTGCAGGAGGATGGAAGGCTATCAGAGCGAATCACCTCATGTGTGGTAATGCCCTTGGGTAAAGGTCTGCAAATTCTGTGGAATTTCCAGCACTTCTTTGGTTTGTGTCTTTCCCAGGCCTGATAGTTCACTTCTTTCTGCAATTTTGTAAATGATCTCAGGCTCCTTTCAGTTTTTTCTTTACATTAGTCAAAGTAGTTTTGCTTGCAACTGAAAAACATTACCATAGGATCCATAAATTCCAAAGTGATCATGAGCTTCTTCGCACCTATCCTGTGAAATTAAACCCACTTTACAAAAAAAAAGAAGACATGTGAATATCTAAGACTATTCAGAAAACAGGGGGAGACTGGGTTGGAACCAGATCATTTGACTTTTGTTTAGTACTCTTTGAACTTGACTGTATTATACTCAATTTGTTTCCTCTAATTCAAAACACAAACAATTTGTCTTTTTCTTCAAGCAAGGTGAATGTAATCACAGTGGTGCACGTTATGAAACAAGGGAAAATGTGAAGCACTTTTGCCACATTGGGCTTGGAAGCAATCGAACAAAAATTTCTTAAAAAGGGTGGGGAGAAAACAAACTTTCAAGTGTTGATTAAAGATAGAACAAATCGTCCCCAAAGTTTACAATGTAAAACAAGACAAATCTTGAAAATTAAGTTGACAAGCATTACAGCAGTGTAATTTTTTCTTAATTAAACTGACAAAGATCCCTCGTTCCACATAAATCAGAGAAAAACAACAAACCCACAGTGCTCAAAGGAAGGACATTAAGAGTTGTGGAAAGGAGAATGAAGGGAAAAAAAGCTGTAATGAAATAATCCACACTTTGCTGACTTGCTTTCCTTGGGGTAAGTGATTGCTTGGAGATGGGGAGGGGAAGTGAGGAGAGAGAAAGATAACCGGTTCTACAAGTTAATTTCTAGGATTGGTCCTAGAGGAAGGGACATCAGGAAGGCATAATGACTGCTTTCTTCTACCTTTTGAATAGAAAAAGCATAAAATTAAATATTGGAATAAGTATTGATTCTTCATGCTTGGGAAGCCCTCCTGTTGGGCTCTCTTCATGACCCTGGAGATACATTGCAGAAGATAGATGTGCCCCTTTAATTTTGTATAAAGGAATTTTTACAAATTCAAACCAATTTTTTTTCATTTCATTTTATTATGTGTAAGAAATGGCTTAATTTCTAGTTAATGGGTGCAAAATACATAAACTTCTGTACTCATAGAGGCCATTGGTAATCAATAATGGCACTATTTTCAATGAACTAGTTATGGTATCCCAAACCTTCTGAATACAACTTCTAGTTGCCACACCAGCCAAGAAGAATGGGCCCAGACGTAAAATTCATTTGCCATTTCTGGACTCGTTAGGAACTAGGCTTTGGAGGTAGGTGGATGAGGATTTATAGCATCCTTGCCTGCTGGGTAAATAATTGGCAAATAATTGCTCCGAGCTTCATTTAATAAAAAGGGGGCATATGTTTTCCTGAAGTTTGAAGAATTATATGCATAGCTGGATCCTATTTTGAGCTATTAATTTATATCTTTTCCTGCCTAGATTTCTCCTTCTACCTTCTTGCCTCTAACCCACTGAAGCACAATACAATGTCTAAGAGGAGCTAGGTGGTGGGAAGGGAGGGAGTAAGAAAGACTCTCCAGCTTCTGTTTTTAAAAACTGATGCCCATCAGAGAATACAGACATTCTAGAGAAGGTAGAAGAGATTAGAGGAATTGTGGAAGAAAGAAAGCGGTTAGAAAAAGCAAGAGTGACGGACTTACTTCTGACTAAAAGGAGATTTTTCAAATTTCTTGAGAGGTTCTACATGTCCCTGGGCAGCAGAGACCCAGGTTTTAGTTCCTGGCAAGGCCCTCAAGAATAATGGGTATAGGTGAGGGAGGCTATAGTTGGGGTCCCCTACTTTGGCTGGAGGTGAGCCACTGATGGTTCTGTAAGGCTATGTCAACTGGGACAGTGGATGTTTCTTAGGGATCCTGTGTGTACAGGTGACCCAGGCCAGAGGGCCCTAGAACCTCCTGGGTTGGCAAAGCCCAGAAGATGACTGAGGTGAAGTTTCCTGCTGTCCTGGTAGGATAAAAGCTCAAAATAAAGTTAAATAAGTTTATAGAAAATAAAAAGATTTAATAATGTTTCTTTCACCCTTGAGCCTGAACTGAGATGCATACCATTACTTCTGTAAAACACCTAGAAGTGAACACCTGAAGCCACAGTTATTGCTATTAGCAAAGATTTTTTAAAAACATTTTATTTATTTATTTGATAGAGAGAGAGAGAGATCACAAGTAGGCAGAGAGGCAGGCAGAGAGAGAGGAGGAAGCAGGCTCCCCGCCAAGCAGAGAGCCCAACGCGGGCCTCAATCCCAGGACCCTGAGATCATGACCTGAGCTGAAGGCAGAGGCTTTAACCCACTGAGCCACCCAGACACCCAGAATTCCTTTACAGTGTGCATAACCATCCCAGTAAAACTACACTTTTCTCTTCATGTGGATTATTCTCCACTTCTCCCTGCCCCTGTCCAGACCATTCACTCCCTTCCCTGCTATGTTCTGTGCCCCAAGGAGGCTGAACTATTTGAGCTGCATGATCCAGGCTCTCTCCCTGGCTGGCTTTGATTGGGTCTGACCAGAGGGAGGCACTAGCTGGGAGTGTGAGAGAGGGAGAAGTTGGGCTTTCTTACCAGCTCCCCACCACACTAGGCGCCAAAGGTCTGGGCATGGCTGTGCCCCTGGTGACCACAGGTCCTGCTAGTGGCTATCCTTCACCAGGTTTCAATCATACCACTCTCTTTACCCCTTCAGGACTCAAGGTAGAAGTGGCTTCTTCCTGTTATTTATTCCTGGGACCTTGACATCCCAGTGTTTCTCTAACTCTGCCCTGTCCTCTAAAGGTAGTCCTTTGATTAGATTCTCTTCATTTTAAACATCTGGGTGGAATTCTTTCCTGCTAGGACCTTGGCTGATAAGAGAAGCAGGATTATTTTAGGGGTTGTTTTCCTAATAGTAGGAATGGTTAGAATGAGCTGATCACTTTATCCAACTTGGATTCTATTAGGACTCTACCCTCCTACTAGTCAGCATCAAGGCTGATTGGGACCATGGGTCAGTTAGCAGCTGGCACTGTGGGGCAGTGTTCAGTTAAAGATTAGGTGTGCATTACTTTGACCTTGGTTCAAGTTTCACTTCTCCCTATGATTTATTTGTACTTAGGTAATTTAAATGATCTCTCTAGGTATTCAATTTTTTATCTGCCGTGTATGCTTGACATGAATGTTCACGTGATACTATTTTTAGAGTATGTGAATATGGTCAGAGGTGTTGCTCTTTGCCATAAGCAATTAGTATCTGTAAGGTCAAGCCATTGTTTTAGCTGCCTTAGCATTCTGCTTTAAGCTAAAATGATTGTAGGCTTTTCTATTCTGGGACTCCTTACTATCAGGTGAAACTGACTGTTCAAAGCTCTTGTCTTACCCACCCAGGGTAGAAACTTCCAGAAACAGAGAATGGGTTGGATTCTAGATGGTTACTTCCTGACTGTAATTTCTGAGGCAAGATAGAAAGCCTTCCATGTATGATGGCTTCATCAACCTTTATATCTCAAAAACCCTTTTATATATTGCACTGTGAGACCTCAGGCCTGAAATGACCAATGGTTGGAGAAATAACCCAGGTGCTAATTTCCACTATCATGCAAATGACCTACAACCTAGCTTTTCCTGAGTTGGGGAATGATGGTGCCTTGGGGAGAGGGTCGAGTACTAGGTTCTTGGAGGGATGGCAGATCACAGAGGTGATGGGGAGCTTCTCCAGAAGTAAAATCTTTGAGGAAAACTAATGTTAGGCTCACTTAGGATAGTAATGTAGCTTTCTGGCAAAGTCTTTACTGTGCAGGAATAGGAATTTAGGTAGTGATTGTTAACCTTGGCTGCACACTGGAATCATCTTGGCAGCTATAGAAAAACACTTATGCCTGGGGCTCACCTCTAAAGATTCTGGTTTAATTCATTTGGAGTAGGATCTGGGAAACTGGATTTTTCAGAGCTTCCCAAATGATTCCAATTGCAGTCAGAATGAAGAACCACTGGTCAGGACATACAATGTCTTTCTAAGTTTGGGAGTGAAGGCCTTAGGTGTAGGCATTTAAGGGCTCATCACGGGGGAGAAATCAACATTAAATACCTGCAGTGTATCACATATTTTACATTTTATATCCCCTGTCCTTTAGTCGCTTTAACAATCTCATTGCCTTGCCATTCCCACAGTGAAGATGAGGCAACAGGCTGAGAGGTCAACATCCCCAGGGTCACCCTCCTGGTAAATGGTAGAGCTGGGTTTAGAAACCATGTCTTTCTGACTCCATGGCTACATACTTCCTCCTCTGGACCTCTGAAATTCCTTTAGAGTTAATTCCTTCTTTATAGACAAGTTTGGTGTCTCAGAGTTTGTAATTTCCATTTTTTAAAAGACGTTTTCCGTTTTTTAGTAAGCTAGAAGGCCAGAAAAAAATTAATTATATACTCAAGATTCTCCTGTGACAGGCTTATAATTTCAAAATCATCTAAGTTCATTTAAAATAAGCCACCATTTTCTTTTCATCTGGGATTTGATCAAAGGCCTTTCCTTGGATCGTAGTACACATACACACTGTGTAGGGGGAATGGTTGGAAATGAAGCACTGAAAAACACGTGAGACTCCCTCCTTCATTCTGATGTAGCTGGGGAGTCCTTATGGGACTCAGGAAGTTTTTGATTTGAGAAGCTGTTCCTTCCTCAATGTTTGTGTGTGTGTGTGTGTATGTGCGCGTGCATGCTCATATGCACCCATGCCTATGTATGAACTGGTGTCTACGGTGAAGATGGTGGTGGGGCTTCAGGTATGAGTAGCCAGGGGCAGAAATGGGGCAGGCCCCCCCCAAACCCATACATCCCATCATAGAACCAGGAGCAACTCAGTTCACTGAAATATTCCATCAATGGACATCTGGCTAATAGCATTGTTTAGGAAACAGGGAGTTAAAGATTAGAACACATGAGTTAGAATTCTTGCTCTGATTCAGCTGCACGACTGGAAACCCACCTTCAGTTATCTGAGCCTCAGCTGTCTTATGTATACAAGAGTGAAAGATCAATTATTTTTTAAAAGATTTTATTTATTTATTTGAGAGAGAGCATGAGCAGGGGGAGAGGCAGAGGCAGACTTCCCCATTGAGCAGGGAGCCTGATGGGGGGCTTGATTTCAGGACCCTGGGATCATGACCTGAGCCAAAGGCAGACACTTATTACAAGCCCTTCCTATGAGAGTGATTTAAAAGCAAAGAACAATAGCAAAACCTGGTCTCACGGAATTGCAGACAAATAGAGTTAGCATATACCTGGCCTGTAATAGGAACTCAATATATGTTAAGCAATCTTAAAGATCTTAATTACTGGAAATCTTACAGTCTTGTTTTTGTTGACTGAGAATGTGGCAAGGGGTGGAGGGCCAATAATTCTGAGGGACGATGCTCTGTGGACTATAGGGAAATGCTTTCAGAGGAGGAGGAACAGGCTTCAGGTTCCACCTTTCACTAGCCACATGGCATGGCACTGGTGCATCCTTTGTCTTCTATGCCTCCATTTCTTGAGATCAGACGGGTTAGAGTGATAGAGTGAGCTCTTTAGCCAATGTACAGGACTTTTGTGAGGGTGTGATGAGATGCTGCTTGTACAGAACTTGGTAAACTGTTAAGTGCCATAGAAATGTGAATAGTAGTGCATAGTTATAAGTGCAGATGGGAAAGCATTCTGGGAAGAGTTGAGGTAGGCAGGAACTGAGGCAGCACAAAGGGCTCTCCTTCCCCAAGTTCCCGTAGCCACCCTGCCTCCACTGTTCCCTCGCTGGCCAGTGCCCTCTCCTTCCTTGCTGGCTTTGTTCAGGTCCCCCCCCCATGCACCTGCACCATGGACTTTCATCTCTTAGAGGGTAGTGACTCCCTTATATTATTAAATCATAGTTCCCCTGATTTGGGCCCTAAAGCACCCATTGTACTTCAAGTTTCTGTTTCTGCCTCTTTCCCAGAAGGAAGTAAGTCTTGTTACTTCCTTATTATTAGAGGCTTATTAACTCTGGCCACAATCAGAGTATCCGCAGGTACCCAGGGAAAACTCATGCCTTTGCTGTGTCTTGCCAGTAATTTTCATGCTCTTCTTGGGGCCCTGGGACAGGCAAACCTTGTCAGGGAGGATGGGGAAGAGGAAGCCCTTTGTGATCTGCTGATCCTTAGTTACTCCATTATCCTCTCCTGCTTGGTGGGGATTTCCAAGCACCAAGGCTGCCTGAGCCCATGGTCTCTGCGTTGGTACTCCCATCTCTAGGTTACATATTGGTTTGAACTGGTTTTTGTTTTTTAAGCTGGAATAGCATCCCCATCCCCCCCACCTCCTATCCACCCCTCCCACCCCCCGGCCCCATCCAGCTCCCTCCTTGGATTTATCAGCCCCCAACAGGTCTCTGTTGCTCAACAGTGAGAGTGAGGAGACGAGTGAGGGAATGCATGCATGCAGTCATGCCCTCCTTAGTGGGGCTTTGAGTGGACTGGGCTCCTGTGAGTCACTGCCCTCTCCACCAGAAATGTAAAGATTCCCAGCAGGACCTCAGCCCCTGGAGGAGCTTCCCCTGTTGTAACTCCTTGTTACTGGGCTCCTGTCTACTCTCATTAACAGCCTCTGTCACCGCTGCCACACTTGGTCATTGTAACTAGCCTGTGAAGCCCTGCCAGGTCAAGGCCCTTAGTCTCACCGAGATGTGTTAAACTGACCCTCCAGTGAGCCTTTGCTAGTGCAGGGAGTGTGCTTTCACTTAAAATGACAATTTGGCACATCATTCTCAAAGGGTCTATACACCAAGAAGATCTAACAATTGTAAATATTTATGCCCCCAACATGGGAGCAGCCAACTACATAAGCCAACTGTTCAGCAAAATAGAGCAATATTGATACAGATACATTAATTGTAGGAGATCATAACACACCACTGTCAGCAATGGACCTATCATCTAAACAGAAAATCAACAAAGAAACAAGAGCCTTGAATGACACACTGGACCAGATAGATCTCATAGATATATTCAGAACATTCCACCCTAAAACAGCAGAATACTCATTCTTCTCGAGTGCACATGGAACTTTCTCCAGAATAGACAGCATACTAGGTCACAAATCAGGGCTCAATCTATACCAGAAGATTGAGATTATTCCCTGCATATTGTCTGACCACAATGCCATGAAACTGGAACTCAACCACCATAAAAAGTTCAGAAGAAAATCAAACACTTGGAAGCTAAAGACGATCCTGCTCAAGAATCTGTGGATCAACCAGGAAATCAAAGAAGAACTGAAACACTTCATGGAAACCAATGAGAATGAAGATACATCGACCCAAAACCTATCAGATACAGCAAAGGCAGTCCTAAGGGGGAAATACATAGCCATCCAAGCCTCACTCAAAAAAAATTGAAAAATCCCGAATACACCAACTCTTTACACCTTGAAGAACTGGAAAATCAACAACAAATTAAACCAACCCCACACACAAGATGGGAAATAATTAGGATTAGAGAAGAGATGAATGAATCAGAAACTAGAGATACAGTAGAACTATATCAATGAAACCAGAAGCTGGTTCTTTGAAAGAATCAATAAGACCAATAAACCATTGGCCAAACTAATCCAAAAGAAAAGGGAGAAGACCCAGATTAATAAACTTATGAATGAAACAGGAGAGATCACGACGAACACTAAGGAAAGAGAAACACTCATCAGAAATTACTATCAACAATTATATGCCAATATGTTTAACAACCTAGAAGAGATGGATACATTCCTAGAAACCTATAAACTTCCAAGACTGAAACAGGAAGACATTGACAATTTGAATAGACCCATATCTAGTAACAAAATTGAAGCAGCGATCAAAAACCTCCCCAAAAACAAGAGTCCAGGACCAGACAGATTCCCTCGGGAATTCTACCAAACATTCAAAGAAGAAATAACACCTATTCTCCTGAAGCTCTTTCAAAAAA
Source organism: Spilogale gracilis (assembly GCA_004023965.1). Lineage (NCBI taxonomy): Eukaryota > Metazoa > Chordata > Mammalia > Carnivora > Mephitidae > Spilogale > Spilogale gracilis. The sequence goes on from PITA01010224.1 coordinate 70,871, forward strand.
TAGAAAGCTTTCCAGACTCTTTCTATGAAGCCAGCATTACTCTAATCCCCAAACCAGACAAAGACCTCATCAAAAAGGAGAACTTCAGACCAATGTCGCTGATGAATATGGATGCCAAGATTCTCAACAAGATCCTTGCCAACAGGATCCAACAATACATTAAAAAGATTATCCACCATGACAAGGTGGGATTTATCCCAGGGATGCAAGGGTGGTTCAACACTTGCAAATCAATCAATGTGATAGAACAAATCAATAAGAGAAGAGAGAAGAACCACATGGTACTCTCAATTGATGCAGAAAAGGCATTTGACAAAATACAACATCTGTTCCTGATCAAAACTCTTCAAAGTATAGGGAGAGAGGGAACATTTCTCAACCTCATAAAATCTATCTACGAAAAACCCACAGCAAATATCATTCTCAATGGGGAAAAACGGACAGCCTTCCCTCCAAGATCAGGAACAAGACAAGGATGCCCACTCTCACCACTACTGTTCAACATAGTGTTAGAAGTCCTAGCAACAGCAATCAGACAACAGAAAGAAATAAAAGGTATTCAAATTGGCAAAGAAGAAGTCAAACTCGCTCTCTTTGCAGATGACATGATACTCTATGTGGAAAACCCAAAAGACTCTACCCCCAAACTACCAGAGCTCATACAACAATTTGGTAATTTGGCAGGATACAAAATCAATGCACAGAAATCAGTTGCATTCTTATACACTAACAGTGAAAAAATAGAAAGGGAAATCAGAGAATCAATTCCGTTTACTATAGCACCAAAAACCATAAGATACTTAGGAATAAACCTAACCAAAGAAGTCAGGGATCTGTACTTGAGGAACTACAGAACACTCATGAAAGAAATTGAAGAAGACACAAAAAGATGGAAGGGCATTCCATGCTCATGGATCGGAAGAACAAACATTGTTAAAATGTCTATACTGCCCAGAGAAATCTATACTTTCGATGCCATTCCGATCAAAATTCCACCAACATTCTTAAAAGCGTTGGAACAAACAATCCTAAAATTTATATGGAACCAAAAAAGATCCCAAATTGCTGAGGAATTGCTGAAGAAGAAAAACAAAGCTGGGGGCATTTCATTACCTGACCTCAGGCTTTATTACAAAGCTGTGATTACCAAGACAGCATGGTACTGGCACAAAAACAGAGAAATAGACCAATAGAACAGAGTAGAGAGTCCAGATATGGACCCACAAATCTATGGTCAAATCATCTTTGACAAAGCAGGAAAAAATATCCAGTGGAAAAAAAGACAGTCTCTTCAATAAATGGTGCTGGGAAATTGGACAGCTACATAAAGAATGAAACTAGACCATTTTCTTGCACCACACACAAAGGCAAACTCGAAATGGATGAAAGACCTCAACATGAGGCAGGAATCCATCAAAATCCTGGAGAACACTGAACCTCTTTGACATCGGCCACAGCAACTTCTTTTAAGACACGTCTCCAAAGGCAAAGGAGACAAAAGCGAAAATGAACTTTTGGGACTTCATCAAAATAAAAGCTTCTGTACAGCAAAGGAAACAGTCAACAAAACAAAGAGGCAACCCACAGAATGGGAGAGGATATTTGCAAATGACACTACAGACAAAGGGCTGATATCCAAGATCTATAAAGAACTACTCAAACTGAACATCCAAAAAGAAGATGAACACATCAAAAAATGGGCAGGAGACATGAAGAGGCACTTGTCCATAGAAGCCATACTAATGGCTAACAGACACATGAAAAAATGTTCATCATCACTAGCTATCAGGGAAAATTCAAAACCACACTGAGATACCACCTTACGCCAGTCAGAATGACCAAAATTAACAAGTCAGGAAACAACAAGTGTTGGAGAGGCTGTGGAGATAGGGGAACCCTCCTTCACTGTTGGTGGGAATGCAAATTGGTGCAGCCGCTTTGGAAAACAGTGTGGAAATTCCTTAAAAAATTAAAAATAGAGCTACCCTATGACCCTGCAATTGCACTACTGGACATTTACCCCAAAGATACAGATGTAGTGAAAAGAAGGGCCACATGTACCCCAATGTTCATCGCAGCAATGGCCACAATCGCCAAACTGTGGAAAGAGCCAAGGTGCCCTTCAACAGATAAATGGATAAAGAAGATGTGGTACATATATACAATGGAATACTACACCTCCATCAGAAAGGATGAATATCCAACTTTTGTAGCAACATGGACTGGATTGGAAGAGATTATGCTGAGTGAAATAAGCCAAGTAGAAAAAGTCAAGTATCACATGGTTTCACTTACTTGTGGTACATAAGGGGTAATATAGAAGACAGTAGGAAAAGGAAAGTAAATGGGAAGTAGGGTAATTCAGGGAGAGAAATGAAACATAAGAGACTTTGGACACAGAAACAAACTGAGGGACTTGGAGGGAGGGG